>PVHX01004151.1:0-129614 GCA_004024805.1 Geosciurus inauris
GATTTTGGTACTGGGGATTGAACTCAGGGGCGCTTGGCCCTATTTTATATTTTATTTAGAGACAGAGTTTCACTGAGTTCACTTTTGCTGAGGCTGGCTTTGAACTCGCGATCCAACTGGCTCAGCCTACCAAGATGCTGGGGTTACAGACGTGTGCCACTGTGCCCAGTTTATATGCTTTGTTTTATCATTAATGAGTTAAAAGAAAACTTTGACAGGTACTCATTATGCATTTGTCTGAGAATTATGCTTTATTAATGTTTTTGAAAATTACGCTCTTGACAATTCCCCCATCTCACCCCCACTTTTAGTTTCCTTTGGATCCTCAAGTTTGCAGTTCTAAGTCATGATTCCTCTTCTTTCTGTTCCTCAAATGCAGAGAAAGACTGGTCCTTCCTCAGGTCTGTGGTAAGTGGCACCTTTGGGTTCTTTTAAAAAGAGGAATTATTTGATTACAGAGTTATGGATAATTATAAAATCTGAGTACCAAGATGTCCAGCAATAAAAAACAGAAAATTATGGTGTACCAGCATTTAATATTCCACAGCTATAAGTAATCTTTATAGACTATTATAGAAAAATGGAAAATGCTTGAGCTGACAGATTGTGAAAGAGCGGCGTGCACAATATGAAGTGGAAAATGAGACAGCCTTGAATGTATCTGAGAGGAGGGGCTCTTAGTAAGCTTTCTTGTTTTTGTTTTGTTTTTCCAAATTACATCTAACATGGTTTTGTCCTGTCAATGAAAAAAAATTGTTAAAAAAAAAAAAAAGAAAGCTTCAAACCAGAGGAAGCAGAACACTAATATAATATGATACTGATATTACATGGAGCCTTACAACCAGCCTGGTCATGAAACTACAGTTGGGAGTATCTGTCCTTGAACTCTCCCCCAACTTCTCCATTCTGTCACCCCTCACCTCTGAAAACTTAGCTGAGATCACCTTCAACTCTATCATGCTATAAGACCATAGCATGGAAAGGCCAAATCCTCTGACATTAGATACAACTTGGTCAGGTAGGACTTGGAGGTGGTGAATGAGTTTCTCAAGGCCTGTGAGGACACAGGACACCCCACCTCTCAGATCCAGGACTGAATATTAGCACCTCTGCCCAGGGACACCTCTTAGCTGCCCTTGGAGAAGTGTCAAATTCTAGCCGCCCACCCTTGACCTCATGGCACTTTCCCTGGTGCCAAACATTCCACCCAACTTACCTAAATCCATCCTTGGGTAGGAATGCTGAATATACAGCCACCAGACCTCAAACTAGGTCCTCAGGACCCATATCCCTTCACCCATTGTGCCTTCCCTGCACCCAGCATCCGTGCCTGGCTGCCAAAAGCCCCTCAGGTCACGGAGAGGACAGACCTTTTCCTCCCCGCCCTCTTGGAGGAAACCACAAAAACAGAGCTGGAGCCAGCTTTGTTCCGAGGGGAATGTTTTCACCCTGCTTCCACTCTGGAAGCTCTCTGGCCCACAAAACAGGCAATGAAACATTCATGAGGCTTCCCGGAGGTGCCCACGCAGCAGGCCATACCTGCCAGCTTCAACTTCACTCGGGGTTGCTTTTGTATCTCTGGCAGCTGATATTTTTAAGCAGGCTCATCTTCTGAGCACGAATATTTACAAATAGATTTTACTGATGTTCCTTAAAAACCTCCTTCTTTCTGAGTCCCCACTCAGTGAGTCAGTTACATTTTGTTTTATACGTTGGTATATTCTTAGCTGTTTTCCAAGCATGAGTCCCAAGTATACACTTCTGATGGGTAAGGACATATTTTACATTTATTTTCAGCCCAGCAGCTAACATGTTTCCCTACACAAAATAAACGTCTTTTGGCAAACTGGAAACAACCCAAACGTTCATCAATAGAAGAATGGATAAACAAATCATGATTTATTTGTACAACAAAATACTACTCAGGAATAAAAAGGAATGAACCACTTATATAATGCAACAACATGGCTGAATCTCAAAAATATTATGCTGAGCAAAAGAAACCAGACAAAAAAAGAATGCATACTGCCCGATTCCATTTATATGAAGCTCTAGAAGCAGCAATACTAATCTATGTGTTAGAGGTCTGTGCCAGACCAGATGTTTATGTACGCCCACCTAAATTCATATGTTAAAGCCCCAGTCCCCAATGAAGCCCAAACCCCCAGTATTTGGATATGGGACTTAGTAATTGAGGTCATAAGGGTGGGACCCAGATCTGATAGGATTAGTGTCCTTATGAGAAGAGATACCCAAGAGCTGCCCTGAGGAAAGGCCATGTGAAGAAAGAGAGAGAAGGTGGCCATCCACAAGCCAGGAAGAGAGCCCTCACAAGAAATGAGTTGACCAGAACCTTGATCTTAGACTTTTGGCCTCTAGAAATATGGTGTTTAGTTTTGTTCTGACAGTATAAATCAACTAAGACAAGATCAGAATAGCAGCGTCTGAGTCAGTGTAGGCTGCAATAACAAAAATACCACAGATTGGGGGGCTTAAACAACAAACATTTATTTCACAGTCTGGAGGCTGGAAATTTCAAGATCAAGGTGCTGACTGATACAGTGTCTTGTGGGGGTTTTCCTCCTGGCTGTTTTCTGTGGTATTCTCAGAAAGAGAGAGAGAGAGAGAGAGAGAGCACAAGTGAGCTCTGGTCCCTAACACCTCTCATGAGATCATGAATCTTATTACATAGACTCTACTCTCATGTTTCTTCTAAAACTACCCCCCAAAGTCTCCTCCAAATGCCAAGACATTGAGGCTTAGAGCTTCAATACATGAATCTTGGAGGAACACAAACAGCTCATAGTAAGTGGGTACCTAAGGGAGGTGTACTAACTGGACAGGATACATTCTAGGATGAGAAAAATATTCCACATGTTGATGGGGGATGGTCACATGGATTTTTACATACATAAGCAAAATAATTGAGTCGCACATTGAAGATGTGTGCATTTTACTATGTAAATTATGCCTCAATAAAGAACTAAACAAAAATGTCTATTGGAAAGAATTATTATTTTCCTCCCCATGACTCACACAGTTCTCTGACCTAACAATTTGGGAAGATTTATCAAGCACCCACTGTGTGCAAATCCTTGCAGCACAGGTTTAGCAAAATTGGGGAGGGGAAGGTGGCTAGCAACCCTGGTGCCTAGGTCTTAGGATACGTTTTTCAGATCCAAAAGCAATATCTGGAAGTTCTCAAGTCACAGCCACAGAGCTGCTCAGTGAGATTCCAGAGGCTACTATGGGCTCTTCCTAGGATGCATGACCGGCTGCTCAGGATAGCAAAAGCCTAATGCTGTTAAGTCCCCAGTTTTCAATTCTACAAATATTTCAATGAAAATGGCACACATGTATTAAATTGTTTGGAAATCACAATCTAGAGCTTATTATCTAAGGTGTTATCTGTTATGGTTTGGATGTGAAGTGTCCCCCCAAATCTCCTGTGTTGATGAAGGAATATTCAGAGGTATAATGATTGATTATGAAAACTGTAACCCAATCACTTCATCCTTGTTTAAATGGATTGACTAGGTGGTAACTGTAGGCAGGTGGGGCCTGCCTAGAGGAGGTGGGTCACTGGAGGTGTGCCCTAGAAGGATTTCTTTTCCCTGTGACCCCCTCTCCTTTCCCTCTCTGCTCCCTGGCTCCCATTATCTGAGAAGCTTTCCTCCCCTGGGCCCTTCCAGAAAAAAATTGGGGCTAAGGAAGTTATGGCTATTGAAGAGATTATGGAAGAGAAGCCACTAAAGAGCAGCTCAGTACTTTGCACAGACAAAGATGTCTTGAGGGCATCTCAGGAATCAGCAAGACCACACCTATCACAGGATCAAGGGTGTTTTTTAAAACGAAACTCATTTAAGAGACCATGGGAGCATCCTGCTCACACAGAGGTGTCTATAAATCTGTTCCCCAGGATTCATTTACTGTTCTCAACCCCCCAGGCACTCAGAGGCTACTATAGCCATGATCCAAGGCGGATTGGCTATTGCTCAGATGGGCAGCAGACCTTGGCATTGCCCATAAGGTTCTGGTTCTGAAGAATGCAGGATACTGTAGTTAAGGGCTCATGGAGACTTCCACAGAGATTTCACAGGAAGGCTTGGGAGGTCAGGCAAAGTATAGCAGGGTTGAGATCTCTGTGGGCAGCCCCTGAGAGGCTAATGCATGAAACTGTGAAGGTGAAGCCAAAGTTTGAACGGAGACATCCAGAATTAAGGGATGCCAGGAATATGGACCTTCTGCTGAGGAAAACTGCAGGAAGTGAGAGAACCAGGCAGAGAGAGAGGTCATGTGTGCTGCAACTGGCAAGGCCTCCAGGGCAGAGCTACAAGCACTTTGGAGATCACATCTCAACACCATGTGCCTCAGATGGTGAATGTGGAGCTACAGGACTTGTTTGCCCAGCTGGGTTTGGATCTTTTGGGGGGTCCAATCCCTTCTTTCTATACCCCTACTCCTCCCTTTTGAAACTGGAATGTCTGTGCCATTGTATATCAGATATATATAAATTGCTTTTGAGTTTTACGGGGGCTCACAGCCAAGAGTTTACCTTGAGTCTCAAATGAGACTTTGGACTTGAACTTTTTGGGAATACTGGAACTGTTAAGACTACAAGGACTCTTGAACTAAATACATTTTGCATTGTGAAATTGACATGAGCTTTTGGGGGCCAGGGATGAAATGTTATGGTTTGGGTATGAGGTGCCCCCCAAAAGTTTGTGTGTTAGGCAGTACAGCAATGTTTGGAGGTAAAATGATTAGATTATGAGAGCTGTAACCTTAACAATGGTTTAACCCATTTGATGGATTAATAATTCAAATGGACTACTGTGTGGTAACTTTAGGCAGGTTCAGTGTAACTGGAGGAAGTAGGTCACTTGAGGAGTGCCCTTCAGTATTGTTTCTCTCTCTCTCTCCTTCCTCTCCTACCCCCTTCCCAGCTGCCATAAACTACATAACTTTCCCTGCCACACCTTTCCACCATGATGTTCTGCCTCACCTCAGGCCCAGAGCCATGGAATCAGCTGACCATGAATGGAAACCTGTGAAACCATGAGCCCCAAATAAACTTTTTCTCCTCTATGTCATTCTTGTCAGGTAGTTTGTTTACAGCAACAACAACTACAATCCCCAACACCACAAAACAAACAAACAAACAAACCTAACACAACCTTAGAACCAATCCTGAGTATCTCAGACTTAATTCTTCCTCTTTGGTTAAGCCACTCTTCTCTACTCTATGATCCTGTCTTGTGAAGAAGCAGAACTTGTAGGGTGACCAATTCATTCCAATTTGCCTGAGACTTTCCCTTTCCCAGCCATAAAAGCCCTGTGATCTGGTAAGCTTGGCAAAACAGGATGGCTTGTCACTCTACAAGCTGGTCATAGCAAATGTCCCTGGAAGGCCCCATTCTGAAAAGGCTCCAGTCATTCCTGAGGGCCAGTGTGTCCTCTGAGATTAGTTGGCCAAGAGCCAACCACCCAATGAAGCAGGTCAATTCCTTCATCATCCACACGTTCATTTTCCCCAGTGTTCTCCAAGATGTAACATCATTCACAATCACATACAAAGGTGTCCTACTAACTATAGCTGTGACTGGTGATTGTTAACAGTTGCTTTGGGTTTTTCTCACCCAAAAACCCCACCCATGCCTTGGACGTTGTTCTTATTTCTGACTGCACATTAGAATCCCCTGGGGGTCATCTTTGGTGTCCAAAGCTCCTGGATCATTCTGATGCACACTCAGTGTTCATACCCATCATTCTAGGGCCTAGAACATTGGGCACTTAATTAACCCCTTTCTCCAAAACAACATTTTGAAGAAAAGCATGGCCATGTTGTCTTGCAGCTCACCTTCCTACAAGTATAGGATAACCCTATGTATAGGCATAAGTTCTGGTTTAGGCAACTTGAAAAATAAGAAAAGAACATTAGTCTCACACAGCATTTTCATGATAGTAACAGCATTTGGCATTGGCCTCGCTGGTCCACTTATTTTCCCTCCAGTTTCTTGCCACTTAAATACAAAAACTCCAAACGCTCCAGGTTTCATGGACAATAGCCAGGAGGATCTATTGACTGACCAGTTGGAGTGTTCATATTCTAGAAATACTGGGAACCTGATGATAAATCCTGTTTCTTTCTTTGCATTGGAAGAAAGAAAGGAATTTGCTCCAAGCAAATGTAGCAATTGTGCAGAGTTTATGATATTCATATTGAGTGCTATTTTGGTTTGGTTATGATATGTCTCCCAAAAGCTCATGTGGGAAACAATGCAAGAAAGTTTAGAGGAGAAAAGATCGGGTTATGAGAGCCTTAACCCCATTAGTGAATTAATTCCTCATGGGAGTAACTGACTAGTAACTGAGGGTGTGACTGGAGGAGGTAGGTCATTGGGGGTGTGTCTTTTGGGTATATATTTTGTATCTAATGAGTCGAGTCTCCTTCTCTGCTTTCTGATCATCACATGAGTGACTTTCCTCTGCCACCATGATGTCCTGCCTCACCTCGAGCCCCAAGGAATAGAGCTAGCTGTCTATGGACTGAGACCTCTGAAACAATGAGTCCCCAGTTTAGCTTTTCCTCCTCTAAAATTGTTCTTGTTAGGTCTTTTGGTCCCAGCAGGAAAAAGCTGACTGAAGCATGTTCTAACTTTACTTTCGGTTTCCTCTTAATTTCTAAGCTTACATTTTCCTTCTACCTGGGGTCCTTAGCTATTCTGTCCTGTTGAATTGAATATATGTACAAGCTGCCATGTATCCTTTCAGAAATTAAGAAGGGCATGATATGTAAGCAAATATAATGCAAATGGTAATTGCTGTTAAGAAAGGCAGAGAACAAAAAGTACTGGACGGAGTCTATAAAGCAGATCATGCTGATTCTCAGGACAGGAGGTTTCCAACTTTTGATGCAAAGCTGCCTCCCCAGGATCAATGGTTTCCTCTCTGATTCCTGCAGAAAAAGCAATATTGCTGAGTAGTGCCTTTCAGCCCTCTCACTGAAGCCATCTTCTAATGAGCTTTCAACAGCACGTTATCCTTCCCAATCAAGGACATGACTATCTTGATTGGTTTGCAAAGCCCAACTCCACACTCCAGGACAATGACGTCATTGCTACGCTGCTGTGCTGTCACAGTTGCTCTAATGTATGTGATTTATTTGCAGGGTTATGAGAGGGACTTTTGAAGTCAGTGTGCAAACATACTTTAAAACTTAGATCAATATTTTGAGCCAAGAGCATGAGTACTTTTAATATAGTCTTAAACACCTAAAGTGTGGCTGGCTGTGGCAGATGGCTGATGGGGTTATATTTGCAGATGCCAGGAAATTGGTCATTCCAAGAGTGCTCCTGTTCAGAAAGCAGGAAGAATGCATAGGGTGTTCAAGATCTCTTCACTTTCCTCCTCCATGACTACTCAGAGATTCTGTATAAAATGGTTCAGGCAAAATCTCCACATTATGAGCAACCTTTATATCTCAGTCTGTGAATTGAGATTATGGCATCCACTTTCCACCATAGGATCTTAGTGCTGACAATGATCTGGAAGAATATCTAATCCAGCCCTTTCCTTTTGTGAATGGAAAAGATTAAGAGACTTGTCCAGGATCATAGAGAATGAGTGGCAGAATCTGGATGGGGATCCAGTTCCCATCACAACTCAGACCAAGCCAGAATCAGGTGCAGAAACTTTAATTCTAGCCCCCTAGGTTAACTTCTCAAAGATTTCCTCCAATCTGGCTCTACTTCCAACCTACTCAACTATTCAAAGTACCCTCATGATGCTGTCTGTGCTCTAGACCATTTGGATATACAGACTTCTGAAACACACTGGAACATGAGTCTAATTGAAACCTCCCATAGGCAATGAGAGTTCTGTGTATGGGAAGCCAGGCCTGCCTCCTCTCCAAAGCCAGGGAAGATCTGCTTTCTTGCCTTGCCTGCTCCTTGCTAATTAGCAAGCCCCTGTCTTCAAGAGTCATCTCCAGGCTTGTACATTCTTTCTCTCAAGGATTGTCCCATCTTTTCAAAGAGAGAGCACAAGGTCTTCTAAAGCATCTTTTGGGAACTGTGCCAATGAGGACCCAGTGCAAAGAACATCCAGGGATCAAAGTCCACTCCATTTGTCCTGGGGATAGTTGTCCTCTTTGTCTTTCTAAACCTGGTATTTCTTACAATACCACAGCCCCCCCTTCTATGTGCACATGTGTTTAGAGTTGTGGGTTGATCATATCAGACCTTTCGATGCCAAGATAAAGATATTTTCTAGTCTTTCCAAGAGGATTAAGATTTGAGTGTTAACAAATCCATCTTTTCTCTGGATACTAGGATTTTATGCTGTAAGTGGTCACAGGTTGGCTCTTTCCCATGTCTCTCCATCTCAAATGGCATCTGAAAGTGGAAGAGCTCGGGCCCTGCCAAGCTGCCAAGAAGTCACAAGCTGTAGGCGTATGACCCATTGTTTGGGTGTTTGAGATTCTAGTAACATTGGCTGGAGTTCATTTCACACATTCACCCTGCTGTCTCCGGCTCTGATCCAGCCTACAAAAGGGAGGCAGAAGCTTTTTTAAATGATGGTAAACAATGAGGTCATAGCACAGAGCATCCCAGCCCTCCTGGACCCAAGCAAGAGAAAACAGTCTCAGTAGTCACAGAAGCCCTACGGTCACGCTGAGTGAAGAAATCAACGCTAGTAGGATCAACCAGGCTGGGACTCACAAATTGGGAGATCCACTTAACCATTAAGTCCCAAGTTTTCAATTCTGTGAATATTTCAATGAAATTGTCACAGGTGCAAAGTTACCATAAGTGGTATATTTACTGCTCGAGTTACATTTTTATAGGTGTTCCTTACCTGGGAATGATGGGACAAAACAGGTGAAGAGCAGTGGTTTAGGATTGAAAAATCTCACACCATTCCCAGATTGTCTTCTACCCTAGGCTCTAATCTCTATCACCTAATGCAGTGTTCAGCACATAGTAGGTGATCAATAAGCTCAGCGGCTTTCTCCCCTTGACTGTGATTCCAGAACACAACACAACATTCAGAATATAATAGGTAGTCAATGAATGTTGGTTGAATGGTTGCATTAATAAATTAATAACTGGATGAACAGATGCATGGAAGGTTAAATGGGTGGATATTAAATCTCTGCTATAAACCAGCAAGTCAAAAACTTGACTCCATTCCTCACAAGGCGATTCCTTCAGTCGCTGAACATTTACTCTAAATCTTCACCAAGTTCTCCCCCGATGGAACCCAGATTGGTCATGCTGTGACTTGCCTTCACAGTATCAGTTTTCCCCTCTAGTCTTCCTGCCCTTTCTAGAGGGACCTTCCAAAGACAAGGTAGACCTTGCCTCTGCATTCTCTCTTCATTAACTTTGGAAGCCACAAGAAACACCATACCTTCTAGCTGCAAAATCACAAGACAGGCAGCTTTTAAGAAATCAACAAGTCTTTATTTCCTCCTCAAGGAGTGCACCTGCTCTGTTTTCCCTTGAATTTTCAGAATGGTTTCTTTGAAAAATCCTAGACCGGACATCCTTGTTCCCTCTACCATAGATAGAAAGGCCTCTGGTACCAACATGGCAGCTGCAGAGCACCAAAGCCCTGATACCTGCTGGACTTTGTAATGTGTCAATTAACTAGGCCGATTTTTTAAACCTCTCTTTCTTATATGTTTTCAGTTAGGGTGCATACCTTGTTTTCCCCAGTTTGCACATTTGAAAGGATTTCCAGGACTCCATGGAAAGTACTCATGTAAGACCTTTATTTTTAGGCAAAGGATTCAGTGAAAGGAGAAAAATAACACAGGAAGCAGCAGAGGTCAGGAGACATTCTGCAGCACAAGGACCCAGTCTGCACACAGACCATGTTGAATCTCTGGCTTGAACTGCCAAGATCTGTGCTAGGAATCCTGGCATCAGGCAACATGCTGCAAAGAGCTAGGTGGTTTGTCAAATGGTGATGCAGATGTAAACCACCAGTAAAGAAGATAATACTGGGGTTGGCCAGGAGAGTTTTGGATCTTAAACTGCATATCCCACTGTCTTTGTCTTGGTCAGGAGTCAAAAACCAGACATTCGGCTATCCCTAGAGATAAATGCAGAGCTTTGCCAGTATCTTTCCTGTGAGTCATAAGACAGGTTCTCAGGAGAATCCCAGGGCAGAGGGACACAACAGCCATTCTGTGGCTCACACATGCATCTGCTCTCCTGACTCATCTCATTGGGAGGAAGCTGATGCAGGGCCTATAGCTGCTCAGCCTTCTCTTGCATCCTCCTTTGGAATCTCCTCTACTATCTTGGGTCCAAGTGTCTGTGTTTAGCTCTGTGACAAAGGGCCTTAGCTTCTCCAGGATGCCCATATCAGCTGTCAGGGGCAACAGGAATTGATGTGGGTTTTAGTCCATCCCTGTGGGGCTCCACCTTGTACTTATGGGTTCTAACTTGCTCTTGTCCTCCCCCCCCCACTCTACATCCATCTTTCCTTTCCAACTGCCCCCCCCACACACACACTGTGGACGTCAAGATCCAGCATCACATGTAAAGATATTAACAGAGACTATTTAACCAGCTTCCACAATCACGTGAGGCCATATCTTTGTAACAAATAATGTATATAAATATATGTGTATACACATATACACATATATTTATATATACACATATACAGTCATGTACCATATAAAGACATTTTAGTCAACCATAGATGGCATGTATGGCAATGTTCCCATAAGACTGTATCACTTAGTGACATTATCACAGGCTTAGTTTATGTGACATTGCTCTCTGATGTCTGCACAAATATGAAACCATCTAATGACATGTCTCTCAGAATGTATCCTTTGACTTTGATCTCAGAATATATATACTGATTGTCTGATTGTCTGTCTCCCAATGGTTCTGCTTCTCTGGTTGAACCCTAATCCTTGACTCTGCTACCTTCTGGGAGCCTAGTCATTGGTGCCTTCCTCCCAGTGTATTGTAGGAAATGCCAGATGGTGGCTGATTCCCCAGACTCTGCTTCTGCAAACACTGCCAATTGTCTTGCGAACTCCTTCTCATGATCTCTGTTCTACGTGCAGGTGGAAGGCTGGGCCGGCAGCCCTGTTCTCAGCGATGGAACTGGGCTAGCCGGCTGTGCAGACTAGCAGATGCCAGATGGACAGCCCAATAGGCTCAGCTAATTTCTCACAAGACGGAAAATGCCAAAACAGTAATAAGAAATCACTGGAGAACTCCATTAGCCACGAAGAGTGGAGATCCTTGGACATCTCATAATCCTTGAGGCAGGAGAGTGAGGAAAGGTCACTAGACAGACAGAGGTGCCCGATCATATGGATTTCAGGGCCAACATCTGGGACATCTCCTGGCATTCCCTGAATGCCTTCATGTGCACATAAGAAAAAGATACATTTTCTCTGGGCTTGTACCCAACAGGTAGGGTTTTGCACATTTCCTATCAGAGAAGTTGCAAATTGGCAGTCTGTGGGCTGAAGTTGGACTGCCAATATGTTTTGTTTGGCCTTAACGGTGTTTTTAAAAATTTTTAAATCTGTTGCCAACTTTTACAAATTGGGTATTTCACATTTTTAAAAAAATCTAAATTTTCCACTTTTTTAAAAAAATTCAGAATATTTGGCAAGTATAAGCCTTTTCCCTGCATGGCAAAAGTTGGCTGCAGCTGAGTCACAGCTGTTCCTGTTAAGCAGGGTAGGAGCTCTCCAGTTCATGCAGCCACACCCCACCTGCTTCCCTTGCTTATGTTACCTGCCTGGCTTCTGGAAGCATCTACGTTTACAAGTCCTGCTCTTCCCATCTGTCACCAATGCCATCTGGCATCCTGCTCACATCCTTTCCCATTGTAGTAGAAACCCAGGCTGGCCTTCACACTACCAGCCTGGACACTTTCTTTGGCAGTCAGTCTCTCTGTCTGCTTCCCAGTAGGTTGAACATGCCCCTTCCAGGTAGTCCTCAGCTGATGAAAGCTGCTATGTAAAAACTCTAGCTTCCTCCCCCTTGGCTGGGATAGCTCCAAGGCCCACGTTGTAGCCTGAGTCCCAGAGTGCCCCAATGATATTGGACTCTAGTTACCCACAGTGGTAGCTGACTTGATTAAGGACCCTTTAAAAGCCATCTGACCTTCCCCATCTCTCTTCTCCTTTCCTATCTTCCAGTGTTTTTTCACTGCTGAATAAACTACTTGTAGAATTTATTGTACAATAACAAGAATTTATGGAAGTTCTGCTCTATAAAATGTCATGGACACTGAATCAGCAAATACTGCTCCTAGTGGGCACAGAGTGTTGGGTTCCTGTGAGCTTCTGGTGATAGCGTCTTTGTCAACTCATCAATACATAGACTCGTTTTATGTTTGCTTCTGTTTTTAGGATACCTACTTTAATATATATTGTTGAGCAATATATATTCAATTCAATGCTCATTAATGAGCTCTAAATGGCCAATAGCACTATAACTTATGCCTGAATGAAACTCGTTTAACACACGTTTTCTCTATAAAGTACATCAGAGCCACCTTATGCTCAGGAATGCTAGACAGCACTTCAGTACTACACTTCGGGTTATTTTAAACAGCAAATCATCACCAAAAAAATGCAAGAATGCAAAAAGCATGGCACTATGTAGAACATGAAGAGGACACTGTTCCCACCCTGAGAGCTAACACAAGAAAGCTGGAGCATCACTTTGTTTGACCTTAGCTGGGAACAGGTGCATCAGGTACCTCAAATCTTTTGCTGCTCTGAATATGTCCATATATGTCTGTGAAAATTGATTTTGGGGGCTATAAGTAAATTTTAGTGAGTGGGCAAATTTGCAAATATAAAATCCATAAATGATGAGGATCAGCTGCACCCCAGGGTCCACTTCTAGGGGGCTCCAGATGAAGCCAAAATCATTTGAAGTGCTTTCCTCTTCAAGTCATTCAGGAGCAACTAAAAAACTGGGAAGAAATAAAATGTAATGGTTTTCAGGCATTAGTCAGCAAGAAGCAGGGGGAAAGGGTAATAGATGAAGTGAGTCCTATGATTTCCTCCATGTATTGCTGAAGAGGGTAACCAGGCTGTGGTGCAGGAAGGAGGGATCCAGGTAGAACTTTGTGGTTCCCTGAGTTAAGAAGATAGAGATGGAAGTCTATGGAGGCTTAGGTGGTTAGTGTTTGCGGGGCAGATTATTGGAGAATAGAGGGCTCCATGCAGAGAAAGTTCCAGAGATTTGCAGAGTTTTCATATGAATTTTGATCAGATATGCATGTAAGGAAACAACTCAATGTATACACTGGGAAAAGACCCATTTGAAAGGAGCAGAGGGAACAATCCCCAGCACACACAGAGTGGGAGTAGTTAGTGTTCCCACCAGCCAGAGTGGGAAACTCTGTAATTCATAGGGCATCAGACTACTCAGAAAGGTCTTGTCTCAGTAGTGAAGAAAAAAACTGGCTTAAATTAAGACTGCTAAAAAAAAATCAGGCTGTATCTGAGTAAGTTTACTATATTCTAGAACAAATCTCAACAATCTTGATAGGAAAATGAAAATATCCAACAAGGTAAAATTCACAATGTCTGGCATCAATTTAAAAATTATCAGACATAAAAAGAAGCAAGAAAATGTGACATACAACAAAGAGAAGAATTAATGAAAAGTGACCAAGATTACATAAAGAATAGAATTGGTAAATAAAAACATAAGAATTATTTTTACAACCACATTCCATATGTTTGAGAAAGTGGAGAAAGATTGTTAAGTAAAAACATGGAATATATTTTTAAAAATCCAAATGGGATTTATAGAGAAAAAATAAGAAAGTCTGAGATGAAAAAATACACTGGATGCAATTAATAACGGATTATATATTACAGAAGAAAAGAGGAGTTGAAATGAAAACCACAGCAGAAACTACTCAAAATGAAATTCAGACAGGAAAATGTAAGAAACATTACCAGCATGGCTTCGGGAAACAGGCCATTCTGGTCTGTGCCTGGAGTCTTGTTGGTGTACGGGTGCTTGTTACCCTCGGGAAGTTCCAGAAAGGAAGTTGGATTAGGGGCCTAGTTGCCTAGATACTGTGTCTATATGGCTTCTAGCACTCCCTGGCTTTCTTCTTTCAGGCCTTAGAGATTCAGTGGATTAGTGCTTTTACAAACAACATTTTAAAAAATTAATTGATAAATGAACTTGTATATATTCAAGGTTACAATGTGTAATTTTTTTTTAAATATTTTTTTAGTTGTAGATGGACACAATGTCTTTATTTTATTGCTTTGTATGCGGTACTGAGGATCGAACCCAGGGCTTCACGCATGCGAGGCAAGCGCTCTACGGCTGAGCTACAGTCCCAGCTCCTACAATGTGTAATTTGAAGTACTTCTACATTGTGTAATAAGCACCCCAAATTAACACATGCATTACCACCTGCAGTGTGCAGTAGTGGAGTAAGGTCTCTTGATATCTGTGCTCTCATACAACTTCAAGTAAACAAGGCAGCATTATTAACCATAGTCACCATGCTATACATTAGAACTTATTCATCTTATAACAGACAGTTTTCTCCCTTTAACCAACATCTCCCCATTTTTCCCGACCCTCAGTCCTAGAAACCACCATTCTATTCTGTTCTTTTATGAGTTCAACTATTTTAGAGTTTATTCACTTTTAAGAGATATTTTTCCCAGGAAGTGAGAAGGAATGATTATGGAGTTTCCTGTTTTCAAAGTTCTTTCCCCCATTTTTACCCTCTGTAAATACAATCCCTTTTGGTATTAAGACTTGGCAATGTGTGTGTGTGTGTGTGTGTGTGTGAGAGAGAGAGAGAGAGAGAGACAGAGAGACAGAGAGACAGAGAGACAGAGACAGAGACACAGAGACATTGGAATTTGATTCTATTGAGCTAAATCCCCATCCCTATCCTCTTTAAATTTTATTTTGAGACAATGTCTTGCTGAGGTTGGCCTTGAACTTGTGATCCTCTTGCCTCAGCTTCCACAGTTGCTGGGATTGCAGGCATACTCCACCATGCCAGGCAAGACTTGGCACTCTTAAAATAGAATAACAACATGAAGAAGAAAAAAAAATGTTCTAAATATCACATTTAAAATTTTTCATACCTCTTATTTCTATTGGATCATAAGATGGTAAAAAAAAAAAATGGCTTGCCTTTCTCAACAGACTTCCCTGAACCACTGTCTTGGTTTTTTGGTGCTATAACAGAATAACACAGACTGGGTAATTTATAATGAACAGAAATTTATTGGCTCACAGGTTTGGAGGCTGGGAAGTCCAATGTCAAGTTTCTGGAATCTGGCAGGGCCTTCTTGCTGTATCAAAACATAGCATATGACATCACATTGGGGAAGGACAGAGAAATGTGGGTCATTATTCCCACATAATGACCCCACTCCATCAATATGAACCCATTCCCACAGTAATAACATTAGCCCATTCATGAGGGCAGAATCTTTAAGGCCTAAACAACTCTTAAAGTTCCTACCTCCCAGCACAATCACAATAGCAATTAAATTTAAACATGAGGTTTGGAGGAGATAAACATTCAAACCATAGCAGCCTCTTCTCAGATAACACTAAATATATCCTGAATAAATGCTGGGATCCTATGGAAATGAATATGAAAATCTCAATGAGATTGCATAAAGTCTCTTTAAATTATGAAATGTCTCGATCTTACTGAAAATAATAGACACCTGTGTATTTACATTCCAGATTTTTAAAAGTTGATTTTTTTCATATTTGCATCAATCCTTTATTTTAGTATTTTGAACTTGTAGATATAGCTAAAGCCACTTTCCCCATTCTAGTCTATTCTTTTCCTCCATTAATAGAAGTGATAATTTCCTGAGGGAGTTTTTAAGGGTTTTTATGTATTACCACATATGCTTAATATGGAGTAATATTTTGATTATTTTAAAATATTATGTTTTAAGCCGGGCGCAGTGGCGCATGCCTGTAATCCCCAGCACTTAGGGAGGCTGAGACCGGAGAATTGCGAGTTCCAAGCCAGCCTCAGCAACAGCGAGGCACTAAACAACTCAGTGAGACCCTGTCTCTACATAAAACACAAAAAAGGGCTGGGGATGTGGCTCAGTGATTGAGTACCCCTAAGTTCAATCCCCGGTACCAAAAAAAAAATTATGTTTTAGAAATTTATTTGTATTCATGTAGGTTTCTTTTATTCATTCTACTTGTATAGAACATGTCACATGATGTCATATGAGCTGTTAGGTTATTTCCATTTGTTGCTATGAAAGTGCTTTGGTAAACATCTTTGTACATGTCTCCATGTGAACATGTACAAAAATTTCCCTGGAAGTGGGAAGGCTGGGTTGTAGAGCACCTGTATCTTCCACATTGTTCCCCACTGTCAAAATGTTCACCAAGGGCACCATTTTACACTCCAAACAACAGCAAGTGAGCTATTCCTTTCCCTCGTGTCTTTGATTTGTTATTATCAGACTTCTAACTTTTAAAATCAATCTGTACCTAGACCCTTTATTCTTTTCCATGGATTTGTTTCTCACACGTGTGCCAATACAACACTGCTTTAAGTTTCACAGTCTTATGAATCCATTTGATCTAGTTCAGATGTTTAATATCCCCCAAATGGCCCATGTATTAAAGACTGTGTCCCCAGCTGGGCACTATGGGAGGCAGTGGAAACTTTCAAAGGTGAGACCTAGTGGAAGGTCTTAGGTCACTGAGGATGTGCCCTTGAAGGGATAACAGGTCCCCAGCCCTTTCCTTTTTCTTTTGTTCATGCCTAGCCAGGAGGTGGGTGGATTTTTCTACCACATGTTCTCTGCCATGATATGCTGCTTCACCACAGGCAGCAGTGCCGATTGATCGTAGACTGAAACCTCTGAACCACGAGCCAAAATAAACCCTGAGTTCACTATCTCAGGAATTCATTACACAGGCAGCTAACACACTAGCTATCCGGTAAAAGGGATTTCCTTTCTCTTTCTTCATAATCATTGTCTCTAATCTTGGCCATTTACCTTTCCATAAGAATTGCGGGATAGCTTGCCAAGATCTACGGAAAGCTGAATTAGGATTTTAAATATAACAACAGTGAATAACTAGATGAACTTGAGGAGACTTGACATCATTGTGAGACTGACTCTTTCTATTCAGGATGATGCTAAATCTCTCCAAGTTTACTTTTACTCCTTCAATAAAATGTATAGTGTTCCCCATAAACTTGGTGAGATTTATTACCGGGTATCTTAAAGTTTTTGTTGCTGAGATTCCATTTTTTACTTACCAGACAGGCAGAGATTAAAAAGGTTAATAACACTCTCTATTGGTAAGATTATGGGTCACGGGCATGCTCATATTTTATTTATGCAAGAATAAATTAAATAATCTCTTTGGAGCACAATTTGTAGCAATTCAAAATTTTCTAATGTGGATGTTATTTGACCCATAAATTCCACTTTCAGAAATTATTCACAAATATATGCACATACATGTGCAATTTTGTGTGTATAAAGATGTTTAAGGAAATACTAGTATACAAACATAAAATGTGCAACAACCAAAAAGTACATCAATAGAAGACTGTAAATCAATCATTGGTTAATTAATACATTCAAAGAAATATTTCGCAGCCATTAAATAAAATGAAGCAGCTTTATAAATGCTTACCTATAAGTATTTATATGTGCAAGACTTTCATTTTTTTCTTTTTACTTGCTTTAGCTTTAGTTTTTTGCCCCCTGTCCCAGTGACTTCAAGTGCTAAGTATGTCACTGATTAAAAATCTTCCTTTTTTTTCCAAAAAAAATTTTAAATGACAAATCAAAGAAGAGAGAAGATACTTCTCTTTCTTCTTCTTTTTTAATACAGGTATTCATAACTATAAATTTTCTTTTAGTTATATTCCATAAATTTCAGCATGTTGTGTCTTTGTTTTCATTTATTTCAAAGTATTTTCTGAGTTCCAACAAGACTTCTTCTTTGACTCTCTTGTTTTTTAGGTGTATGCTGCTTAATTCCAACTGTGTTAGTCAGCTTTTCATCACTGTGACCAAAATACCTGACAAGAACAACTTAGAGGAGGTCAGATTTATTTTGGCTCATCATTTCAGAAGACTTGGTTCATGGTTGGCTGGCTCCAAGGCAGAAACATCATGGTGCAAGGATGTGGTAGAGGAAATCTGCTCAGGTCATGGCAGCTGGAAAGCAGAAGGAGAGAGAAGAAGCAACCAGGGACAAGATAAACCCTTCCAGAGCACACAGTGACCTACTTACTCCAAGTAGGTTCTACCTCACAATAGCCCATTCGGCTGTCAATGGATTAATCCACTTGATGTGTCTATGGATGCAGTCAGAGCCCTCATGATTCAATCACTGCCTGAAAGCCCCACCTCTCAACCTTGCTGCTCTGGGACCATGCTTTCCAAACATGAGCTTTTGGGGGATATTCCATAACCATAACACAAAACACACACACACACACACACACACACACACACACTTATCCATATATATATGAATTTCTCAAATTCTTTCTGTCATTGACTTCTATTTTATTCCATTTTGGTCAGAGAACATGATATCATTTCACTTCTTTTAAATTTGTTGAGGCTTGTTGTATGGTCTGCCATATGATCTACCCTGGACAATGTTCCATGTGCACTTGAGAAAAATGTGTGTTCTGCAATCTGCGGGTGGAAAACACTGACATCTCTTAAAATTCCTTTCTCTTTCTCTCTCTGTCTCTCTCTCTGTCTCTGTCTCTCTCTCTCTCTCTATTTTGGTACCAGGGATTGAACTCAGGGGCACCCAACCACTGAGCCACATCCCCAGCCCTATTTTGTGTTTTATGTAGAGACAGGGTCTCACTGAGTTGCCTAGCACCTCACTGTTGCTGAGGCTGGCTTTGAACTCGCGATTCTCCTGTGTCAGCCTCCCAAAGTGCTGGGATTACAGGCTTGAGCCACCAGGCCCAGCTACATTCCTTCTTCTCTTAACCTATTATCTTTTCCCTATGGTTACTTCAGAGAAGCTTACCCTCCAAATTTGAAATCTTTCTTTCATGCCCAGTCCCTAAGACATTTTTTTTTCAATTTTCTCCTTCTTTCTTCTTCCCCTTACCTCTTTATAATGTAGACTAACTTGGCCCCTCCCACTGGAGTTTCTCCTTTTCCTTTTCTTCTTTCACTTTTGTCGTCTCTTTATTCTCTACTTTACTCATCACTCAAATTCTCCCAGAACCAACTGGAACCTGAGAACTGACCCAAGAATTCACCTGCTTCCCCAGGCCTCTTTAGTTCAGTCTCCTTACCCTTTTTCCTGAACCTGAATTACAAAAAGCTACCATACAGCTGATGAGGAGAACTTTCTATATGGTCAGAACAATAGGGTTTTCTGTTTGTTTGTTTTTGTGGTACTGGGGATTGAACCTAGGGCCTTGTACATGCAAAGGAAGGCATTCTACCAACTGAGCTATATCCTCAGCCCTACAATAGTGTTAAAAAGAGCTGGGGAAGCTGGGCGCGGTGTTACACACCTATAATCCCAGTGGCTTGGAAGGCTGAGGAAGGAGGATTGCAAGTTCAAAGCCAGCCTCAGCAACAGTGAGGCGCTAAGAACTCAGTGAGACCCTGTCTCTAAATAAAATACAAAATATGTCTGGGGATGTGACTCTGTGGTTGAGTGTCCCAGAGTTTAATCCCCAGTACCCGCGCCCCCCGCCCCAAATGAAAAGGCTGGGGAAGACAAAATTCTTCCTTCTAGACTTACCTTCCATGGATCACAGTGGGAGATCCTTGTAAACCCAGTCATCCTCAACCATGGCAGGATTATCCTCCTCCCTCAAAGTCACTGTAAATTCCTTTTCAACCCTATGTATGTCTAAGGGAACAGAGTATAAAGCTGTGATAGTGACAGCCTCAAAGTGGGAATCAATTTGGCTTTAATTCATTATTAACACATTACCAAAGAGCCCTTTTGAAGTCTCAGCAACAGCAGCTGCCGAGAACACAAAATACTTCATAGCTTTCTAAGATCTTACAGCCTAGGAAGGAGTGGAAAGGTAATTGACTTGTGTTGTTCATCTCCAGGATTAGAGAAATGTCAGATCTTTACATTTTAATTTATTTTCTTAAAATTTCCCAATTGTTGCCTTGTACTCATCTCCAAGATTGCTCTCAGCAATACCTGTGGACCACACTAGCCACATCTTGTTCATCTTTTTCTTCCCAGGTCAAGCATCATACCTGCATGTGCTGGATAGCAGATAACTGTTTGCACCATGAATGGAGACGACCCAATAATAAACATTGCCAGCAGGACTTCACAGTGCTTTCCTGGAAGAATAATTTTGGTTACTGCAAAGCTAATACATTGGTAACAAACCAACTCAAAAATCTACTCTGGCCCTGTGCAACTTCCTTCCCAGGTAGAGTCTCAAAAATCCAGCAGCATCTCCAATCCCTTCAATTTACTTCTAGTCAGTGTAATTATCTGTGGTCTGTTTCAAATATATGCTACCAACGGGCATGTGGATGCACACACACAAATTGTACATCTTCAGGTTTTGGTACAAAGGACAGTGCACCCCTCTGCCTTCTGCATTCATTCACCACCAGTGGACTTTTATTCTAAGAATTAGAGAGAAAATGAGAGACAGAGATGCACTGTTCTCCTAGACCTCTCAGACTTTCAAAGACACCTGTAATTCAGATTGTGGGATAGTATTTTTGGGGTGCCGATATGTTTTGTTCTCATTTTTTCCCCTACACTCTAGCCTTTTTCCCATCTGACAACTGGATGCAGATAGTCCATTTGGGAAGAGAACCCAAGAAACAAAAGTGAGGGGGTCAGAGTAAGGCAGAGGAGGGAGATGGTGAATAAAAGATGTATTGAGGAACATATTTATTATGGTTACCTTGTGGACAGTCAGGGGTTCAATCCTATGAGGAACTCTTTCAAGAATTTCATAGATCATATCTCAGAATGGTTCCACCAAGCCTATTCAGTATTATCTGCTTTGATATTTATCACCAATTTTCCTTTTCTTGGTGACTGAAATTGCCCCTGGAGTTAATTCCCTAGCACTTCTGGCTTGTTCTGCATGAAAGGTGGGTCAGCACGCTGGGTACTGGAGAAGCGCTCAGGTAGAGAGATGCAGCCATCTGCAGTGGCAAGTGATCTATGAGCAAGGTAACAGTCTACCTGCAGCTGCAGGTGACTCAGAGCTAGGCTAAGGGGACATAGAGCTGCCACAATCTCTTTGAGGATTAAAACAAAAAAGTTAAATATAGATTTAAAATCTCCTAGGCCAGAAGAGGAATGGTTGAAGGGAAAGCAAAGAGGCCTTTGATCCTGATGGATCACAAAGTTCTCTGTGTCCCCAAGAAGAGTGGTAGGGGCATGTCACAGAAAGCCTGTGAGCCAAGAAAAAGAACTTGTGTTTGAGGAGCAGTGGCAGAACCTCTGCAGAGAAGGGTCTGGAAGCCAAACACGAGCAGGACGCTTCCAGGGGATTTTTACATATAGACATGACAATGTGAGGGAATCCTTGATGCTGCACCCCCGTGCCTGAGCCTCATGTGACCTTGTCCTGGGTAGAGGGAGTAGATAGAGAAACCTTGAACCTCCTGAGAATGGTTCCATCACTGAGGAAAAGATGGGTTCACAAGTTCACTGATAAAAAAAAAACAAAAACATTCATCTGGTCTTGACCATGAGCTAGTGGCCTGAAATTTATACACACAATCACTAAGCTCCCTTTCTTCCCCCTTACATGCAAGCAGAACATGACCTGAGGACTAGAGAGGAACTTGAGCTTGGATCCCTTCTTTGTCACCTACTCATTTGCAGTGAAGGTCTTAATCACAGGTCCTGGGTAGGTAGGATTTCAACATCTTTTTTAGAGGACACAACTAATCTCATAATAGGAACAACGGTGAGGGAGCAGAAGAGGGCAGGCTCTGAGCCTCACGCGCCAGGTGATGGGGGGAAGGGTACAGCCCTTTCCCAGGACTGCATCCTAGATCCCGCTGTCCCACAGAGCCCAGGCAGTGCAGCCCTGGAAGGAAGGTAACAGCAGGGAATTCTCCTAGGGTTGTCCCATTTCTGAGGCCAGGAGGAATAAGATGGAGATAAAAAGGACTTTTGTGCTGTGTTTTGGGGATCCATGTCTTGCTTGGTTTTGTTCCTGGAAGGACAAAGGGAGAATTCCAGCTAGAAGAGGAGAGAAGCTAAGTGATAGGGTTGCAGACTGAGGATGCTTTGCTGACATCTGGGTGATGGAGGGAGGATGGGGCCAGGAGGAGATTTATTTATTTATTTATTTATTTTGGTACTGGAGATTGAACTCAGGGGTACTCGACCACTGAGCCACATCCCCAGCCCTATTTTGTGTTTTATGTAGAGACAGGGTCTCACTGAGTTGCTTAGCACCTCACCATCGCTGAGGGTGGCTTTAAACTCGCGATTCTCCTGTCTCAGCCTCTCTAAGTGCTGAGATTACAGGCTTGCGCCACCGCGCCCGGCTCAGGAGGAGATTTATAGGCAGCAAAATAACATGCTGGAGAGCCAGGAGTAGGGAGAGCATACGAGGTGGGGGGTGGCCTGGGGCTTGCAATTAAGAAAGTCACCTGCCTCCTCTAGTCCAAGGTGACTCTATGAAGCCTGGGGACATGGGGGAGTCTGGGTCCTATGCCAGGGGACTTCTTCCTTTAACATTGTGTAATGAAGGCTTGGTGGGTCCCTCAGGGGGCCCCTTCGAGTGAACTTCTCCAGGAGCCTGATAGGCCTATAGTCCAGGCCAGCATGGTGGGACCCTGGCAGTCATGTTCCAACTCCGAGCCACTCCAGTAGACATGGAGCAGTTCAAGCCTTTTTTTAGGTGACTGTCCATTTAGGAATACCTGGGCATTTTTTTTTTTAATTTTTTTTTTAGTTGTTGATGGATCTTTATTTTATTCATTTATTATTTATATGTGGTGCTGAGGATCGAACCCAGTGCCTCACGCATGCTAGGAAAGCGCTCTACCACTGAGCTATAGCCCCAGCCCCCGTACCTGGGCATTTTATTTGCTCCAGGGCACCCTTAAAATGTCATCCCATGATTATGGGCTATATGGAATCTTTGTAGAATTGATCTAAATCCCAGGGTCTCAGAAAACACCCAGACTGGATTTGACTCAACAGCATACAGTTGTCTTTATATTCATTCAACAAATACTTATTGAGTGGTTATGCCAGACACAGGTTCAGACTCTGGGGCAACAGTCATGGACAAACAAAATCCCTGCTCCTGTTGAGCTTACATTTTATGCTGGTGGAATGAAAAAATCTGAAAATTGAGAGTTGGGAATTTTAATTTGTCAGGTGTTGAGAAGAGCCACAGATTCTGCCCCGAAAACAAAGGACAAGGATAGAGAATGCCACATGTAGATGGATGGATTTTCAGCATAGAAGCGGATGGGGTCCCTGGAGGCCTCACTGATCAGCAGACATTGCAGTAAACATAAATGTGAGGAAATGAGCCATGTGGGTAGATTTCTGGGGAAAGAGAGACCCAGCTGCAATATGGCCAGGGTGAGGTCCTTGAGTGGAATATTCTAATGAGTTTGAAGCCAGTACCACTAGAGAAGAGTGGATGAAGACTCTGTGCCTGAGGATGGTGACAATGTTCACTGATTTTTCTGAAAGCCTCGTGTGTCATTTCTAAAAAAAGGGGGCGACAGTCAAATACCATATTCCTGAATGGTTTCCCCAAACCTAGCCAAGTTAAAGAAACAATGAGAGCAAGCCTGGGCCAGAAATTCAGATACATATTATCTTGAAGGACACGGCTTCCTCTTACGAACACTGGGAACTAGGGCAAGTTAGCATCGTCTGTAGACAGCTACTTTTCCTTCATGTGTGCCGGGACAGTTGCTCCTTGGGGTACTGGTCATGTAAGCAATTTGAGCGAGTTAACTGATGTCACTGCTTCTGCATCCTACATATAAAACCCACTCTGAGTGAGGACAATGCAGAACCGAGAGTGCTGGAAAGAATACATGTCACTCTCATCTAGCTGCTTGCCCCTGGACAAAATGCTGTGAGGGAGAGTAGGCACTGCTTGGCGAAGCCCCTTAAGGGATGGAGGTTCTATCTGTTCAGCCCACTGCCTTCGAACTCTTCTTGAGGTTTTCACTGATCTCTTTCTTGTAAGCTTCCCCCCAAATAAATGTCTCACTTGTCATTTCTGAGCACTTTCTTTGGCCTGTCTGCAACCCACCCCCTTGCCCTGGCACAACTGGGCAGTGGACGTGACACTGACCTTGAAACCTTTTTTATTTATCATCTCATTAACCTCAAAATGTCCCAGAAGTTCTGATCTTCCAGGGTGCCTGCTTCTTGAAATTGAAAGTCATACAACCTCCGTCCTCCATCCTAATGTACTCTGATTGGGGATTTAAAAGGATCCAAATGTTAATCCCTAAGTGCTATCTATTAGTGCACTGTAATGAGATATTGAGAGAACAACATATAACCTACTAGTCCACCTCGGACTTTATGAATGACCGTAGGAAAACATACATACATACATGGGTGCGCATGTGCACATATGCCAACATGAACACACATGCCGGTGCGTGCACACATACCCTGGAAGAAACGACTGAGTCAAAAGGAAAAAACGTGGTTTTTTTTCCATGAAATTTTAAAGCTCACACTCTAAGATCAAAATCAAAACAGAAAATAGTGAGCAAGTTCATTGCAAGAATTCCCCAGTGGCAGTTTTGCCTACTTCATTCCTAAAGCCATCAGAAGAAATGCAGCTCCCAGTGATGGTCAGCTATCCTTCCTGTTGGAGTCAGAAGCTCAAGAACTGAGTGTGCTGGATTCAGCCTGGATTTGCATGGTCTTCCGTCTATATTAGGCCCTCAGTGAGCTCAGGTCTCAGGCCTTCAAGCATCACCTCTGTGCTGCTGCAGCCAGAGCAGAGCAGACCTCTCCCCGAACATCAGCTACCATATATCCCACGGCCTACACTTTATCTCTTCTTGGCTGTCTATAAGACATCTCCAGTGCCACATATCCCTACATGAGCCACTGATTTCACTCCTTCCACCTGCTCCTCCCCTTCACCATCTTGGTTGAAGGCAAGTCTATTCTTCCAACTTGTCAGACCCCAAACTTGAACCTTTCCTTGCCTCCTCTTTCTCTCATACCAGATATCAATTCATCAGCAAATTCTATAGGTTCTTTCTTAAAATATATCTGAAAGCTACCCATTTCTCATCACCTCCACTGATACCACTTTGGTCAAAACCAATAACATCTTGACAGAACATGGGAGAAGTTGGTCTTCCTGCTTTTGCCCTTTGGTCTCCACTGGCCAATTCTCAATCCAGCAGACAGAGCTACCCAGTTAAAACCTAAGTCAGGTTGTTTCTCTGTTCTGCTCAAATTCTGCAAGGGCTCCCATCTCACTCAGAGGGGAAACCAAGATACCTCCAGTGCTCTCCAAGGGATGTCCTGCAAGATTTCCCCAGCCTCAGCTCTCACTCCATCTCCCATCATGCTCCACCCTGCCTGCGCTGCTCCAGCCCTTTGCTCTTCCTCATGCCAGGCACACTCTCACCTCAGAACCTTCACATTTGTTACTCTCTGCCTGACACATTCATCCCCAGATAGCCATGTAACCCTGTCCCCTACACAAATGCTCAGTCTCCCGTGAATCCTTTCCTTACCATTCAAGGTCATGTTCGACCCCAGTCTGTGCTACCCAGCCCCCATATGTGCTTAATGTTTTCTCCTTCACCTTTGTCACCATTTGACTCTCTGTATATTTTAATTAATCATCTGTCTCCACCATTAGCATGGAAGCTCCATGAAGCACACACAGTTTTGACTGTTTTATTCATTGCTGTAATCCAAGACCCCAGGACAGTTTGGGACATAGTAGGTGCTGGGTGTGGGTTGAATGGAGTTTTACCACTGAAGGGGCGTGCCACACCTGCTCCAGCATGTCCCTCTGCAGTGGCTGGAGTGCTCTTGTGGCAGGAGCGGCTTACATACTGCCATCCCCTCATTTACAGGAGGGTAGGGGCAGTGGTCCCTGGGAAGGGAAGGAGCATCCAGCCTAGCCTGGCAGATCACCTGTGGGAGGCTGAGGACACAAATATCCAGCAAGCTCCTCCCATCTATGTCACAAGTGCAGCCTTTCTGCACCAGGAGGGAATACTCTTTCCTACTCCTTTGGGTGGGGAAAGAATTCTTCCTATGAACCAGATTCAAATCTGAACTCCTGGGACATTCCTGTTTTGATTTGGTTCTAGCAGTGACGCCTTCGTGTTGTGCAAAGCCTGGGAACATTGAGGGCATTAGGACCAGGAGCGAGACACTCGCTTGGCTCCGGGCTGTGTCTGGCAGAGGGCTCTCCGCTGAGCAGAGCTATGTGTGAAAGGAAATCAGGCACTGCCTGCCGGCTTTACATCTGTTGATCTGACCTGACTTGAAGTGTCCAAAGAGGGACGGCTGTCAGCTCTGCTTCACTGAGAACCCACCAGCTCACCCCAGACATCTCATAGCAGCCTGACCATTCATGCAAAGGGGGAAAGAAACACATGGGACTAAACACCTGAGCAGAATGGACTCATTTTTTTTTCCCCAAGGAGAAAAGCAGGGTAAAAGGGGAGCAAGCAATTCAATTTAAAGTCCTTGTGAATGGGCTCTTGGAAGGCAATTAAAGAGAGCTACACAGAGGACCTGGGGTGAAACGGGGGTCCTATGGACTTTCTGATTATTAGTGGAAGCAGGTTTTACACACGCTGTTGGCAAATGTCAGATGGGAAAAAAGGAGCAGGTTAAGTGACTGGCAAAAGAAACTTCCAGGTGGAACGAGTAACCAGGTCCTGCTGCAAGCTGGAAGGAACCTGGAGCCGGATGAGAAAGCAAACTTGAACATGACCTGTTGCATCTGGCAAGTTGTAGCAACATGCTCCTAAGGAAGCGATACAGGCATGGACCATGCAGACTTCAGTTCCTCCTGCTCTTCCTTATGCTGGGATGCGTCCTGATGATGGTGGCCATGTTGCATCCTCCCCTGCACACCGGTCACCAGGCTGTCACAGCCCAGGCCAAAAAGCACAACCCTGAAAGCGGGTACCGCTTGGACTTTGGGGAATCTCAGGAATGGGTCCTGGAGGCTGAGGATGAGGGTGAAGATTACAGCCTCCTGGAGGGCCTGCCACCTTTTATCTCGCTACGGGAAGATCAGCTGCTAGTGGCTGTGGCTTCACCCAGGGCCAGAAGGAATCAGAGCCAGGGCAGGAGAGGTGGCAGCTACCGGCTCATCAAGCATCTGAGCAAGAGGCAGGATGAGGAAGCCCCAGAGAGGGACTGGGGGGCCGAGGAGGAGGATGGGGAGGTATCAGAAGAAAAGGAAATGACCCCACTCAGCCTGGATTCGCATGGTCTCAACGAGGTGCTCAGTGCCCGCCTCCCCCTTCACAGGGCCCTGCCGGAGGTACGGCACCCTCTGTAAGTAAGGCCCTGGCTTTCCCTTGTCTGGTGTGGTGGGATCAGGTGGCAGCCTCCTCTGTTGATAGGGCAGTGCTTCTCAAGGTGTGGAGCAGCATGACCAGGAGCAGCATGACCCTTGCTGATGAGGCACTTGTTAGAAATGCTGATCCTCAGACTTTATCTCAGACCCTGGGGGTGACTTCCGGTGATCTGTATCTAACAAGGCCTCCAGGTGAGAGGCACTGTCCTGAGAACAGAAAGTGAGGAGTTCTTGCTTGTTCATTGTCTTCCCTGCCCTGGGCTCTTGTCCTGTCTCTAGATCATCAGGTCACACAGCTTTATCTGTGTAACACATGAAGAATTTTGGAGCAGATGTTCTCCATGCACCTTCCAGTTCTACTGCTCTGAATCCAAAACATTTTTATATTAGGCTTATCGTTAGTGTTTGCTTTTATTTTGCATCAAAATAACAATTATTTTTAACATTTATGTGGCTCTTGCCATGTGCCTGGTTTTAATTTAAGAGCTTTCCATGTCCTAACTCATGAAGTCCTGTGAAGTCCCTACCACTCTGGAGGAAGGGTGCTAGTATTAACATCCTGCTATTCTTATAGGAATGAAAATAAGACACAGAGAGACCAAGTGGCTTGCCCACAGTCACAGCTAGTACATGCCAAAGCAGGAATTTGAATTCTGGCATTTAAGCTCCAGATTGCCTAAACCACCACTCTATGCCACCCTCCTTAATGTGCTAGACCAAGGGACTACTTCCAGTGCCCAGGAGCTAGAATACTGTGCTGACTGCAGCTTAGCCTGGCAGGGCGCCCCAACCCCAGGAGATAAGCTGAGAAGTCTGTATGACATGCGGATCTGTGCCCAGGGAGATAGTAGGCTCATCCTTTACACCCTGGCCCTGCCTTACAATGGCTGGCCAAGGGGAAGTGGGCGGGGCACTGCTTACCAGCCTCCAGGAGTGATGCAGCTGGTTAGCTTGGGTGATCAAAGGCCCTTCCATAGAAGTCATGGCTTTTCCCAGAGCTCAGAGGGTTTCCTGGAAAGCAAACACATCCTCTAACCCCTTGAAGCAAGAGCATATGTGTAGAGCAGCAGAGGGGAGCATATGCTCCTGCAGTCCCTGATTGGTCCCTCTCAGCCTTGCTGCTCTGTCACTCATGCTCAGGGGCATGCAGATGCAGGGTCAGCACCTGAGTGTGAGCACCTCCTTAAGTTGTGAACTCTGGTGCCTCATCACCTCACCCTAGCCTTCACATCCCTGCTGCTCTGACCACAGGCCTTGGCTTATAAAACTCTTTTCAGGAAACTCCCACCCCATTGCAGTTTTGTGCTCTCTCGGCACCCTGGAGTTTAGCACTTAGTACAACTAAAGCTAAATGGTCATTGATGTATGTATTTGTTCAATGCCTGCTTCCCCTACCATGCTGTGAGCCCCAGAGAAAGTCAGCACTGAATTTGTATTGTATATCTCAGCACGCAGTAAAGAAATGATTGCCAAATAAAGGACCAGTTTTCAATTTTTTTGATGCATTTTCCCATTGACTACAGCAGAAGGAATATCCTCATTTTGCAAATAAGAAACATTACCTCAAACAAGAGTCTTCGGCTACCAAAGGCGGGTGCATGTGTGCTATGCATATGTGTGTTTGTGTATGTGTGGGTTGTGTATGTACTGTGTATGGTGTGTACATTGTGTTGTGTATATATTAAATAGAAATGCATGTATGTTGTGTGTGGTACGCGTGAATTGTGTATTGTGTGGTGCTTGTATGCTTGGTATATGTTGTGTAAGTGGTGTGATGTGTACTTATAGAGCTGTGTTGTGTGTTGTCATGTGTGCAAGCATGTTGTGGATGTGTTTGTGACCATAGTGATATATGTATTGTATATGTTGTGCATCGTGGTAATGCGTACATGCACTGTGCCTATGTGTCTGTGTGTGTTTTGATGTGGTGCTTGTCTTGCCTATGATGCATGTGTGCATGTGTATCATGTTGTGACCCTGTTGTATGCACATGATATGCTTGTGTGTATACTGGGTGAGTGTGTGCATTGCATGTGTTACACATGTTATAAATGCATTGTGTGAGTGGCACATGTGTATTTGTGCAAGTTTGTTGTGTTATGCATGCATCATGAAATACATGGATGTATTGTATGCATGTGGTACAGAGTGGGTGAATTTTGTGGCATGTGTGCTGTGTGCAGATATGCATATACTGTATATTGTGCACGGATATAATATATGTGTATATTGTGTATGTCATGCATTTGGTGTAATGAACACATGTATTGCACCTGTGAGGTATTGTGAGGTAGTATTTTGCAAATGAGTGTGGTACATAGGTGCAAATGTATTTGTTTTGACTGTGTTGCACATGTGTATTTTGTGAGCATGTTGCACATGTGTTATGTGTTGTGCAAAGTGGTACATGTAAATATATGCAAGCATGCTGTATGTGTTATGCATGTGCTGTGATGAGCATGAGTGTGCGATGGGTAGGTGTGTAAGTATGTGGTACAAGTGGGTACATTTTGTGCCAGGTGTGTTTGGTGTGAGCATGTATATGTGTGCATATGTGTGTGCACCACTTTGGTGGCTGCTTCTTCCAGCCAGAGTAACTGACTGGTTTTAGTTCGCCTGGGACTGTCCCCATATCAGCATTGAAAGTCCCTGGCAGTGGGAAAACCCCTCAACTCCAGTCTAAGCAAAACAGTTGATCTCTCCACCCCCAGCTTGCCAGGCATCCCACAGCACCGCTCTGTGTGGAGGTGTGCATCGCCCTCTGCTGGCCTCCACCGCTAAGTGCAGCCTGTGCAGACCGGTCTCTTCCGTTCCTCAGGTCACACACTAGTTGCCCTTCCCACGCCGCTCCCTGATACACGACAGTTCCTGCGAAGCCAGGCAACAACACCCACCCTCCCTCCAGGGTGACAGCGCTGTCTTCCTTCCACGCTCTTAAAACTGTGTCCAAATACAAAGCAGGAAACAAATAGCCAAGTATTAAGCATTTACTGTATGCGGGACTTGTACTACTGCTTTCCCAGCTTTCCCATCAGGCATGGGAGATCCCGGGCCACTGCCGCTGCCTCCTGTGTAGTGTACTTGGTGCCTGCCTCTGAGCTTCTTGCAAGCCCATCCGGACTCCTTATCCAGACAAGGATCTCTGGCCCCAATTCTTTCAAAAGAACCCCCATGCCACCCCTGGCCTTTGTCCAGGCCCCTGTCTGGGTCCCCAGGCCTTCTGTGCGTACCTCCTGGAGTTCAGTTTGAATAGGGGGCTTTCAAAGAAAGGTTAATAATGCAAGACCAAAAAAGAAAAAGATCAGTATAAAAGCCATCCAAAGACTGCCTCAGGCAAGAGAGGTAAAATTATAGTGAACATTTATTGAGCACTTACCATGTACTAGAGACTCTGCCAAGAAGTTTTCATTTATTTAATCTACATAAGAAACCCATAAAGTAGGTTTCATTTAATAGATGAAAAAACTGAGGCACTGAAAGGTGGAGGGGCCAAGTCATCTCACTAGATGTCGAATTCAACCACCATGCTAGACTTTCTAAATCTGCCACTTCCCAGGTCTGGGGTTGGGCAAGTCACGTGGGCTGGAAGCATTTCAAGTTTTTCTATCTTGAAGTGGGGGAAACGCAGACAAGTCTCTGGGGGGATACATAGGAAGAGGCTAGCCCAGCATCCTTGGTGGTCCTGAGGATTTGAGGCCACCTGGTGTCTCACCACAGGGCATGGGAGGAGCTGGGTGTGCCCCATGAAATACTCAGCGCCAGCTAGATGCAGCAGACTCAGCGTTTGCTCACAATGGAGACCTTGAAAATCCTCTGCAAGAGACAGAAGTGAGACTTACAGAGTGATATCCATAGGAGTGATGGAAGTCCACTCTAACCAATCGCTTCTTTACAAGACAGCCCAGACTCACAGGGATGCTTGTGCTGTGGGGAGGGCATCAACTGAATTAGAATACACAGATGAAATAAAGAGAGGGGCCAAGGATGGAGCCACCAACTGAGGCATAGGATTATCCCAGCCTTGCAAAGGAGAGGCGGGGAGGAACAAGTCTGGCCCCAGCTGTCCTTTGAGCATCCTGGATCCAGTGTAGGGCAATGGATTCCAAAGATCAAAGAGGCTCCGCATGAGCAAGCGCTTCATATCTCAACATCCAGGGAAGCAGCTCTCCAACTTGAGTGTGCATCCAACCACCCAGAGGACTTGTTAAGATACAGATTCCTGGCCTCTAACTCGCCTGCTTCTGATTCAGTAGGTCCAGGTTGAGGCTTAAGCATTAGCATTTCTACAAGCTCCCACATACTGCTTCTGCTGATCTGAAAACATGTTGAGAACTACTGCTCTAAGGCACAGAGTAGGGCTCCTCAAACTTTCTGCCACTCACCTGGGCAGCTTGTGAAAAAGCAGAGTCTGGTCAGGGCAGCAACCCAAGAGGCTAAGATCCCATAGACACCCCTTTTCAACAGCAATTGGCTACACTACTGATTTCCAAAATATGTACTAATTCTCCTGGATGCATGTTAAAAACATAGCCTTTCAGACCCCCTCACTGCAGACTTTCCATAGTTCTGGGTCAGAAACAAGTAATCTGATTTTTTAAAGACTGATGCTAGACTGTTTGGGGAACTATTAGTATAGAAAGTGAGTGGAGAGGTGTTCAGGAAGGTTCTTCCAGAGAGATGGTACTGCAATCAGGAAATAGAGAAGAGAGGCAGAGAGAAATAGTGTTCCTTGTGATCCTGGGAGATTGCGTGAAATGTAAACATCAGCTTAGTTACAGTTAGTGTTATTCTGTTTGCATCAACTTATAACTTGCATTAAACATGGGTTTAGCCCATGTTTTATGTACTCACAAGTGTGACTAATTCATACTCCTATAAAAGTGACCCCGGAGTTGAATCCTGGTCCTGCCTCTTACTGTTTGACCTTGTATGAGTCACTCAGCCTCTTTGAGCCTCAGTTTCTTCAACTGTAAAATGGAATGATAACGATGGGATTTCAGAGAACATGATAAAGCATGCGATGGTTGCACTCCCCCCAGTATTAAAGTCCAAACAGATGTTCCCCTTATATTCTTCAATAAAGGCTGAGGAAATAATTTTGAGAGACAGAGAAAAGCTAGAGCTGTGGACTCATATCATCATCCTTTCTCTAGCCAGTTGTTTTCTGTCCCTGGGGGTTGCTAAATCATCACAAACTTGGAGGCATGGTGGAATTATCTGGAGACTCTTAAAAAGTCCTGATGCTCAGACCCCACCTTAGGGATTCTTATTCAGTTAGTCTGGGGTGAGACCTGGGCATGGAAGGTCTTAAATCTCTCAAGTGGTTCTGATGTACAACCTGGGCCGAGACCAAGGGCCATCAGGCACCAGGTGATGTACGCTCCACAGCCGTAGAGAGCTGGCAAGGGCTCTCCTCCCTTTTTCCTCCTTCCTGCTTGAGAGGCCGTGCTGGGGCAGGGCAGGGTCCAGAGAATCACCCTGGAAGCAGCTTTGTTGTCTAGCAGTAAGCAGTGTTGCAATTCACCAGGTCCATTCACTTCCCTGCAAAACCTCTGTCCCTCCAGGGACACCTCCAGGGTGACTCCTCGCCCCTCTGTTGACTCTGACAGCCTGGCCTGACAGAGAGGAGGCAACAGACAGGACATCAGTCAACCTGAGAGGCTGGGATGGAAGAGCCAGTACAGGAATGGGGTGGGGCTGGCACCAGGGCTGGACCTCAGCTCAGCCCTCTCTACCTGCTACCCCCACCTCCCACTAAAAAGAGGGAAAACACCCAACATGGTCAGCACAAGCCATGCTTCTGGCCACACCATGAAGGGAACCCACCAGCACCAAGCTTTTAGCCCTTCAGGCCAGTGTGGACATGATGGGACACCCCCCTCTGGATCCATCACCCCTCAATGGGGTTGTTGTGTGCACAGGGCTGAGTATAACCACTTAGGTCAAGGCACTCGGGGTAGCCAGTGTGGGAGTTTTGTTATGTACTTCTGTACAAACCCAGCTGGCCTTGTGGATTACATTAGTGGAGGTCAACCTGCACCTTTTTTAATTCCTACAGGAGAAAGTTGGTTTTATTTACAACAGTGCCTCTCCAAGTGTGGTCCTCAGACCTGTAGCACAGGAAATGCAGACACTCAGGCCACACTCAGACCTCCTGGGTGAAAATGTCTGTTTTAACATGATCCCTAGGGGATTTATATTCATGTTAAAGTTTGAGAAGCTCTGATAAGGCTGTTGGTTCACAGCGTGGCAGAACATTAGGATCCACTGGAGTGTTTTACAAATCATTGTGCCAGGTTCCAACTCTGACCAATTAAATAGGATTCTCTGGGACTCTAAGTGATTCCAATGTGCAACTGGGCCTGAGAACCACTGATCAAGGCCCTCAAAGGTGAAAAGGAACTGAGATGCTCAAGTTACTGAAGACGATGGAGTTATGCAGGTTGACATTGTAAGGGAAAATGAGAGTCAGGTCACTAAGATCTAGAAGCAACACTTTATTGGTGGCACCAAGGCCCAGAGGGATAATTCCCAAAGTCTGAGCCCTGAGCACAGCAGGGCTTCTACTTTTTATATATAAAAGTTTTGGGTACATCAAGGCAAGAGAGTTGGTACAATTCTATTGGAGGGTGCATTCTACATTCCTTATAGGGGTGCAAGTTTGTCAACAGCCTAGGGACTCTTAGCTCATAAAGCTTAGGGACTTTTACTGCATTAAGCCTAAAGGAGGATTGTTCTGTCAATCTACTTTGTTTCCTGCTTCTGCTATTGTGGTTATCTTTTACAGGTCCCTGTTAGCCACTGCAAGCCTGTACGGCTAAATGTCACTAAGCAGAGCTGCTGTGTGTCAGCATGCAAAAACATAGCCTGTCAGATCCTAAACTGCTAAAGTCCCCATTCTGTCCAACCACTACATGGGGAATAAAGAAGAAAGAGGGAACTATCCAGGCCAGACCAGAGGAAGGAGACAGGTCAGAGACTCACAATGCATACTACTTTGAGGGCCTTGTTCCTCCTGACATCCTTCATCAGGAGGTGCCAGGCCCCTGTTCCAGTATCCTGCTCTGTGTCAACTTACCTGCTACTGTCTTGCCACTCAGCACCACTGCCCGCTGCTCGAGCAGTTGTCCAGGGACCAACCGCATCTGCCTCAGCTGAGAACTTACTAGAAGTGCAGACCTGCAGCCTCCCCCAGCCTGGTCCACTATGAACCTGCACTTAACAAGCTCTGGGGCCATTTGGGTACACATTAATATTGAGAAGCATGGCTGCCGCCTGCCTTCTGCAGCTTCAGCTTTGTCTTACTCTTGGCCACCCCTCCCTGTACCTCTGAAATGCAAACTCTTGAGATAGAATAACCTGGAGGTTCTGGCCATTATCCGGGGGAGGCTGTCCCTGCCAGATGGAGTCATTGCTCCAAGACACAGCATAGGCCTCTGGCCAGTGTTCAGACTGATGGTTCTCGGGAGTGCCCATCTCTGGCCCAGGGCTTGGGGACCAGGATCAGAACAAACCCTGGATTCCCTGGAAGCACCTCAGAAAGGGGCTGTGGGCCCTCAGAGAACCCCTACAAAGAAGAGGGGCTTGCATACACCTCTTGAGGCCTGTATCTGCTAATGGAGCATGGCAGGCTGGCAGTCTCCACCTCAGCTTCAGATGCAGACTCTGCCCTTGTCCATACTTCTCTCTCCTTCAAGGGCTGCTGTCTATACTGTGTCTCAGCCCTAGTCTCCCCAAGGGAGGCCAGGAAGTTTGTATTTCCAAGATGAGTCTTAGAAATTACCGGACAAGCTGTACTCAATACTTGGAGTTTCTCTTCACATTGGAACTTATTTCAATGGTATTTCTCCTGATAATTTTGATGACCAGCTTATGTACTCCTTGAGAACAAGAACAGTGTCTTCCTTCCTTCATTGAACAAACAAACAAAAATTTAACAACTATATAAGTTGTTCACAACTCAGCCCCAACCCTAAGGTGCTTGAGGTGCACTGGCTGTTATCAGGGCTTGAAATATGGAAGCCCACCTCAATGGGGAGCCCCTGCTGATTTGGTGAGATCTGAGATCTGGGAGTCAGTAACCCCAAAACAGCTTGAGAAATCCCTGCAGAAGTCTTCCTACACTGGCCTGGTGAGTGGGGGTTGGGGAGAGCCTTAGAGTTACAGCCAGTCCATCTGGCACAAGGCTGTGACTCATCCTCTTCAGAATCATCATCCAAATGCATTTTCTAAAGGGATCCTGGAGTGGCCCAGAAAGAGCACATCCATCTGTGTCTAAGCACAGGACCTGGGACTCCTCTGATCTGGCTTGTGAAGATGCAAAGTGGACCTGCATTGAAGCTCTCTGAGGTCAGGATTATCCCTTTGAATCCAAGCTCCTCCTCTGGGTTGGAGAAAGGTATCAGCCCCCTCTGTTGGCTAGTCAAGGATGTAAATAGCTGAGCCAGGATTCAAACTTGGTTTGATTTGATTCCAAAGCCCTAGCTGCCACTCAAAAGATGAATGAATGTGTGGCTGGGGTTGTGGCTCAGTGGTAGAGCACTTGCTTAATGTGTGAGGCACTGGGTTCGATTCTCAGCACCACATATAAATAAATAAAATAAAGACCCATTGACAACTAAAAAACAATATTAAAAAAAAGATGAATGAATGAGATCAGGGCTGGGCTTTTGGAAACATGCAACACATACAAACCAAGATAGTAAAATATTCACCAGTTATCTAGTTTGAAGCACAGCAAAAGTAGCCCCATGATTTGAAACACCATGCATTTCTTTCTGGATCTTCTGCATAAGAACCTAATCACTTTGGGGCCTTACTTATAAAATACAAAAGCCACTAGGTGTAGTGGTGCATGCCTATAATCCCAACAGCTTGGGAGTCTGAGACAGGAGGATCACAAGTTCAAAGCCAGCCTCAGCAACTTAATGGGGCCTAAGCAACTTAGTGAGACCCTGTCTCAAAATAAAAAGGGCTGGGATGTGGCTCACTGGTTAAGCACCCTTGGGTTCAATCCCTGGTACCTTAAAAAAAAAATCCCAAAGCCTTTGCCACCCACTACCTTACTGATGCATGGTAATGTTGTGGCACACTCTTGTGTGGTCTATATGAGGGTCCCATATATCTCTCTCAACATAAAGAATCAGAGGAACCAAGGGTACAAGGGGACTTCCTTGCTCAAATTTCCTTGCTCGGATCACTTGCTTCTTGCTCTGTTTTTCATTTACCTACCTTCCTTGTTCCTTCAAAGGATTTGAAATGGCTTAGATTATAAAATAGAAAAATGCTATTAGAATGATTTTTAGAGAAGATAAGGGGAAATATATTTTAGAATGTCTTTCCTTCAGTTCCTGGTACATGCTTAGCCCTTTCCTGCACTTGGCATCCCCTGAGGCTGTGACCTCCTCCACCAAGAAGTCCATGCCCCATCTGAACCCTCCTGTGATACCCATCCTTCAGGGTTCGGCTTTGATTTCATACCCCTACCTCCTGTGTGTCTCCTTTGGGCACTTGCTACCACTATTGAATAGGGATTTGGTTATCGGTTTAATGGGATATAAGCTCCATGATGTCAGGGACTATCTTAGTTTGGGTGGTCCCCAAAGTAGACCTAAGATAGGATTTGTTTTGCAGGGATCCTAGGAACACTGGGAGGAACTCCTGGGAACAACAGAGAATAGCAGGCAAGTGTGTTTTCAAGGCAGTGGCCTCTGTGGGCTGCTGGAGGTCAGGTCTGCCGGGAACTCTGGGAGACTATGTAGATCATGCTTATAGGCATTACCCAGCCTCTGCCCTGAGGGTTCAGGGTGTTGGGTATTAACACATCCACTCTCAGAGCGGAAAGAAGTCCAAAGAGCAAAATGTTTCACGAGATACAAGAGCACTGGTGGGTAACTCAGACATTACAGAATGGTGGCCACAGATCACGTCCTTTCACAGACATATCTGTTTGGTCATACATTTTATTTATTAATTTGTTTTGTATTTGTTTAAGTATTGGATTAGTGACCAACATTTAAATATCAGGGAATTTTACAGAAACAACTGAGGTTTCTCACTTCTTCTGAAAACCAGGAAGACCTGGCAAAACTGGGCTGAATTTCTGTCTGGTGACATAGGCTGCTCCTTTTAGGTGGGTCTCTGGATCTCAGGGTCTCTTTGGCTGCCCATCAGCCCCTGTAGACCTTGAGGTGGTGCTCTCTCCATTCCTGGACACAGGGGTTAGAGAACTGGCGAGGGGTTGCCTAGATAAACTTTAAAGCCCTTTAGAAGGTCCTAGCTGGCTGCATCTTAGAGGATTTTTGAAGGCTTTCAGAGAGTTCACTGATTAGCTGCTCAGATTGTCCCTAGCTCTGGTCTATCCACCCTCATCCCTCACTATCCAAAGCTCTAAGAGATTGGATGGGAGGGAATGGGAAAAGCACGGATATTGCAAAGCAGGGGACAGGTCTTTGGCACCCTGCCTCTCTCCCCATTCCCCACCCCCTTCCTTATACCCTCTTGCTCCAGGATCCTAATGGTGACATCAGGGGTCGAGGGTTGCCAAACAGGTGAATAGGGACTCACCACCTGGATCTTTTCTTACTATTCTCCTAGCATCCCCCAAATTGTTCACACTCACATCAGCTACGGGGTGAGTGAACGCTCACTCTCACAGGCCTCACCTACTTAAGGAAAATTACCCTCCATGTTAACAAAATTAAATGGAAACCACCAAAGCCACCTCCTGGGTAAGCAAGGAGTTTAGAGGCTTTTGCTCCCAATGGCTATCTAAATGATAAGGAGCATTTCACTGTTAGGCCAGGGTTCTATGGAAAGGAAGGATGATTTTCAGTTTTTATCAGTTACCCAAGTCACATAAGAAGACGTAGCATTTGAACCCAGTGACCAAGCCTGGTCTCCTGTCCATTTGACTTAGAGTCTTCTCCTAAGATTCCCTAAATTTATAGTTTTGGAGCAAGGTGGGTGGAGTTGCAGTTTGGCTGCTCTAGGGGGATCTGCGTCACTCTCATTTTCTCCACTCTGCTGCCACCTGTGCCCATGGGCATATAATAGAGGACTCATCCCATTTGCCCATCCCCAGCTGGCTCCATGCTGCCCACAGATGGATGAAGCCCATCCTGGAGCCTGTGAATCTGTTAAACAGCACGTGTGTTTGCTATCTTTTCTTTCCTCTGGTGTCTGGGAGCTATACAGCTTACACCATTCACAGGCTCCTCCTTCAGTCTCTCTGACACCAGAAACAAGATAATCAATCATGGATCCCTTTAAGATCCCTTAAGAGGCCCTGACACACAAGGCCTTGTACCCTTCTGTTTATAATATCGAGTTCCACATGCGGAACCCCGAAAGTCCTGGGCTTTCTGATACCCACAGTGGGGGCTCACTCAGAGCTGGTGCTAGCCCTCCCCTGAAATGCCAGATTATTTCTGTAGTTATTTTCAGGTCTGGTTTCCCAATAGTTTGGCAGTTGCCTGGAGAGGTGGCCCACAGCACTCTGTGTGGGTCCTAAAGGCTGTGTGAGCTTCTTCCCCTGGGAGAGGGGGAAGGATCCTCTCTGAGCTGCTGCCTGGAGACCCTCCTCCCTGGCATGGGGACACATCCCCCTCAAGAGTCCACCAGGCCCTGAAAAACCCTTAGCGGCCTATTAGTTTTTCTGGCTCAGCTCCCTGCCATCCATCAGCCAGCCATCTTTTCTGTCACTATGAAAACACACTTAACCTCTGCTCATGAAACCCAGATGATTCAGGAGCAAAGGGAGTCTATGAAATTCTCTTTGGAATGCCAGCTTCCCTGATTTTCCATCTACTGAAAAGGGACCCCCATAGATTCCAGACCAATGCATCTCAAGTCTGCAAGAGCCTTAGGAGTACCTCTTATAGTAATGATGTGTCTGTTAATGGCAGCAAACATGTAGGACTTTCCCTAATGTTTTATGAGGGTCAGTTGATCTTCACAGAGGTCCTAGCAAATGGGTGCTATTGTTCCCATTCTGAGGAAACCAAAGCACTCAGAGCCAAGTGACTTGCCCATGTCATTTGCCCAGGTGGTAAGTCGCAAAAATTTCACAACATAATCTGAATTGTCAGGAGAGAGACTGTGGTTCCCCAGAGAATGTTCTGGAAGGATAACGAGAAGAAGTCAGGTGCTCTTGTCACCAGCTATTCAGCAGAGTAGGACACTCTCATCTCCTGACTTTGGAGAATATGCAAGAAATGTGATCTTAAAGAATTCAAGTTTAAATGAGAATTTGTTTCTTTTGAGAGGATCTGTGCCACACGCACGATGCTGGGTATTTTGTCAGACTTACTCCTCACAAAAGCTCTGAAGTGGCCATGGTTGGCATTTCCATTGTGCTGGTGCACAAAACCAGATGTGAAAGTAGACCAGTAGGCCATAGAGTCGCTGAGAGATAGCAATAGCTCACGAATATGATCATAAATGCAGTATTTGTGCTAATTACATTCTATCTTTTCCCCAGATGGCAATAAAATATCACTGAGTGCCTATTATTCTTTGATTCTCACAACAGGCTCAATAGGGCAAATATTATTATCCTTATTTTTCAAATGAGGAAATGGATGTTTATAAATATCGAGTGTATTACCCAAGGAATCTTAGGAAGCAGCACAGTGAAAATTCAAATCTAAATAGGTCTGATTCAAAAGTCTGAGATCTTTTGACCACTTCAGTGCAGGGATACACACATCTGTTTTCCAAGTCTCACATTCTGTGCGTTAGGATGGAGAAAGGGGCCAGATCTGTGGGCAGGCAGGGCAGCCCTCTATTATACTGTCCCCACAGGAATTCCAAATCCAGGCCTCTCTGTCCCCAAACTCCTTTCCTATCTTAGAATACCAACCTCCTGGCAATATGCCCACCTAATAGTGTAAGTTTGTTGCAAACCCACTGAAATTCACTGAAGAAATCTGTCTTTTCCTAGCCACCAGCCCTGGTCCTAGGACCCCTAGATTCGCCTATACCCACATCCAAGGAAATGGAGATGACACAAAGGACACTCTGAACTTGCTTGTGAGCAGGATGGAGCAGCTCTGAGAACAGAGTAGAAATTCTGGAAGTCAGAGGATTGGGGAAGGAAAACTCCAGCAGGGGAGGAACATGAGGAAGGAGAGAGTGGGAGAGGGAGATGGAGGGGTGAAGGAGAACTCAGCAAAGTCTGCCACATGCACTGGAGCACTCTGTTCCCTTCCTAAAGCCTTGCAGGGAAGCCATTTCCACGTTGGAACATGTTATTTTAACAGCCCTGAACTCAGACTGCAAAAGTCCATATAAATATGTTCATTGTTTTACGAATGATTCTAAGGACATCATCGTCCATTTAGGGAACTCTTTCTATAGTCCATAGGGATTTCTTTAATGAATGAAATCGACCAAATTATGCCATGTACACATATGACTATACCACAGTGAATTTCACCTTTTAGAGGAACAGCAGGAGGGAGGAGGGCAGGGAAATACTGAGAACTGAAATGGAGCAAATTATATTCCATGCATGTATGAATATGTCACAACAAATCCCAGTATTAGGTATGACTATAGTGCACTAATATAAACATTTTTAAAATTTGATAAAATCTAAATATTCCATATTTGAGTTAATGATATTGAACAATTTAACAGTTGGTCAATTAAATAGTTATGGAAGATATCATTTGGAGATGCTGGTTGAAAGGAACACGAGAATTCTGTATGATTCTTGCAACTTCTTGTGAGTCTTAAACTATTTCAAAATCAGATGTTATAAATTGCAAGAAAAAAATTACTAGAAAGAGTGCTGCTTTCCCCAAAAAAATCCTAGAAAGTGACTTCTCTGAGTGATGATTCTGTTGTGGCATGCAGTCTTACATTTCACTTTGGCTACAAAAATATTAGAAGCCAATTTCAAATTCATTATAGAAATACTTTAGCCCTTAAGAAGCTTCGAAACCTTTATAGAAAGAAATGGCATATAAATTTATGAACTAACAAAAACACTTAGCTAGTGTATGAGATGTCTGTGTGTTTTTTTTAATCATCTAGGAATTCTGTGTTCTGTTACCTGAATGCATTTACCTAGAACCAATTGACTCCTCTCTGCAGGTAGGACTTTGGAGAGTCACCGCAGTTTTCCTGTGTGTCAAGAGTTTTCAGCCCTACTGAGGTTGGTACCAGGAATGCTCAGTGGATGAGCAGCACAGTGGACCCTTTTCAGATGTGTGTCCCTCAGGCAGGACCAGCCTCAGTCGGGTTGCCATGCTTGCCCACAGTTCTGCCTTCATAGAGGCCTTTAGGTAATGGAGGTTTAGGATCTTGAGATAGCCCCAATTCTAGTGTCCCTCTGAGGAGGGACACGTTTTCAGCAGCTAGAAAGAAGCACTTCAGAAACATGTTTTAGGAAGGTGCCTTTTGTGAATAAATGTGAGCTCCACATATTGGGTTGTTATTACAACTCATTTCATGTTGGGCCCACTCAGACTCTCCAGACCCAAAGCAAGTGGCAAGCAGCCCACTCATCTGGACAGAAGTGAGGGAAGTTCAGACAGCCCCTGGGTGGGCAGCAGCAAGCACCCTGGGTATCCACCACCGACCAGCAAAGCAGAAAGTGCACGAGAGCTCTGAAGGTAGACTATCCCGCTCCACCACTTTCCAGTAATGTGACCTTGGGGATTCTTGTCTCCTCTCTGAGCCTCAACTGTAAAATGAGCCTGATATAGCACAATCCATAGACATATTTTGGAGTGAAAGTGCAGTAATATGTGCAAAGGGCCAAATACAGTGTCTGACATGTGGTCAATCCACAAATGTTAAACTTTGTTTCTTCTTTGACAATAATAATTATGAGTTAACATTTTTTGTGTGCCAGCTGTTATGCTAGATTGTGGGCATAAAAAAGAAGAAGAAGAAGGAGAAAATAGTGTCTCTGTCCTTGAATGAATGTCAATTAGTGTTCACAGGACACCATAATGCACATCATCCTACTTAAGCCTTGTGACAGCTCTCTGAGGTTGGTAATGTCATTCATTCTTGTTGTACAGAGCAGGACAATCATCTGCCAAGAATGGTGCCAACCCTTGCCAAGTACAGCTAGAGGGGCATGGGTTAAATATAGTAAAGGAGTTCTTGGGATTTGAGGATTGGGAGCAAGTAGATAACACCATGGTAAGGTATGTTGGGGTCTGTTCACATAGAAATTTTAAGAATATCCAAGGAGATCTTGGATTGGGTGGGGCCATGTGATGTGGAAAGGCCCAGCCAGGCCTGCAGAGTGAGCTCAAGGATGAGGGCAGCCTTCTTCTGACATCTCCCTGGCTCTTCCCTGCAGGTGTCTGCAGCAGCACCCTGAGGAAAGCCTGCCCACGGCCAGCATCATCCTCTGTTTCCATGATGAAGCATGGTCCACCCTCCTGAGGACCGTGCACAGCATCCTTGACACAGTGCCCAGGGCCTTCCTGAAAGAGATCATTCTCGTGGATGACCTCAGTCAACAAGGTAGCTATGGGTTTCCTCCAGGCTTGCTGGGGTAGGCCTGGACCCCTGGGGGGGGGGTCTCATGGAAGGCGGGGGTGGAAACCATTTTAGGCAAGGTTCCCTAGATGCAGAGCTCTAGGTAAGAATTCATGTGCAAGGAACTTATTAATAAAGAGCCCTTAGGAGAAACCAGTTTGGCAGTGGGGAAAGCCAGACAGAAAAGGGGGAAAAGCCAAGCAAGTGGAAAGTAATGGAAGGGTCCTGAGGAGGGTCACTGCAGTCTGATCCCACTGGAGTCTCTCTTTCAGGCCCCAATCTCAAAACACTCCAATAAGACTGTTGTCTTATTGTGCTGAAGAATCACAAGAAGAGTCACCATTTTTTTTAGTTGTCAATGGATCTTTATTTTATTCATTTATTATTTATATGTGGTGCTGAGGATCCAATCCAGTGCCTTACACATGCTAGGCAAGCGCTCCACCACTGAGCTATGGACCCAGCCCAAGAGTCACCATATTTTTGAGGGTTCACTTCATCCTAGAACTTGGGTAAAGAGCTTTACAACTCACCTTGTGAGACCAACTCACCCACTGTCCCAGACGAGGACAGAGAAAAGAACCGACCAGAGCTGAATCCTGCTGAGTGGACAGAGTCAAGGCTCAGAGCCCAGACTGCAAAATCTGCTCAAATGCTTCCTAGTCATGACAGGAAACACTACTGGGGATGGCCTGAAAAGAAGGTGAACACAGAGAAGCTCCCACCTGATTTCAAGGTTGGTGGTTCTCTAACTTAGGCCTACTTGGTGGGCCTGTTAAAACAGGGCCTGAGTTTCTGGATCTGAGGTTGAGCCCAGGAATTCCTAGTCAGGTGATACTGATGCTGTTGGTCCAAGGACCACTCTAAGAATTGCTGCTCTGGTTTTGGTTCCTTCATTTCTGACTTAACTAAATGACCTCCATGGGCCCCTTCTGGCTTTGTAGGAAGATGAGGCTACTTAGAGGGAAGCTGGGCATTTTCTGAAGTTTGAAAAACATGGTTATTTTGTTTTATTTTGTGCTGGGGATCAAACCCAGGACCTTGTACATGCCAGGCAGAAATTCTACCACTAAGCCACATTCCCAGCCCTGAGAAGCACATTTCTAAAGGAAGTTATGGAGGAAAGGAAACAGTGATGAGGGCCTCTTCTCTCTAAAGTCCTGTGGCAGGATTTTTAAAAATTTATTTTTTGTAGTTGTAGATGGATAGCATGCCTTTGTTTCATTTTTGTGTGGTGCTAAGGATTGAACCCAATACCTCACACATGGTAGGCAAGTGCTCTGCCACTGAGCTATAGCCCCAGCCTTTCATGGCAAGACTTTTTCCAACCTGTTCATGGCAGAAGGTCAGACTAGCCAGAGGCTATGGGAGTGCATGGGTTCCTGAGCTGCATCTGACTGGGTGTTTGTCAGGACTGATAAGCAGATACTGGACAGAGCTGGGTTGGCTGGCCAAAGTGCCCAGAGGCTCTTCCAACCCTCATCTTGGGCTGGGTCCTCCAGGAGGGTAAAAAGTAGAGGAGCTGGTGTTCGGGGAAGTGGCTGCCTCCCACATCTGCAGTACTCACCAGTCCACCCAGAAGGCATCTGGATCCCATGCCCAGCAATTAAGGTTTGCTGCCTCCTCACCAGCTCTCCTTCTGCCCCTCACCACTAGGCTGGCTCTCTGTCCAGTGTCCCCATGTTTCCTGCCAACACTGAAGTGCAAGCACTTTCTGCAACCAGGGATGGCACTGGCTCCCTTCACCCTCAGGCCACTCCCCTGTGACCTGTGTGCCTGCTGAGATCCAGAGTTCAAATCACAGCCACCACACGCACTGTTCTCCTATAATCCTTACAGTCACCCTGAGGTTACCTACCCTGCTTTACACCTGAGGAGAACCAGGACACAAAGCTACTGCAAGCTGCCTGCAATCACCCCATGTGACAGGAGCGTAGTAGAGTCAGCTTGATAAGTTTCAGATTATTCATCCCAGGGGAAATAATTTCCACATTGAATCATAAAACCAGAAAATGCATGGGTTGCCCAGACCATGACAGATCCTCTGCAAAAGGACCTCAGGGAGGAACAGGTCAAGGTTTACCAGCTCCCTCTGAGCACTCTATCCAGGTGATTTTCTTATCTGCCTCAAAGACTCTTGAGAATTTCAAACTGCCACTGCAGTCTCTCAATCATTCTGGAGCTCTCTATCCTAAATAACACTAAGAAGGGAAGTTTTGGGTGCATCAAGGCAAGGGTGTTGGTGCAATTCTATTGGAGAGTGCATTTTACATTCCTTTTATGATGCAAGTTTGCCAGTAGTCTTGGTACTCTCAGCTCATAAAGCTTAGAGACTTTTACTGCACTAAGCCTAAAGTGGGATTGTTCTGTCCCCATTGCTTTGTTTCCTGCTTCTGCTACTGCGGTTATCTGTAAGGTACCTGCTAGCTGCTGTAAGCCTCTATGGTTAAATGTCAGTAAGCACAGCTGCTGTGTGTCAGTGTGCAAAGCCACAGACCGTCAGATCCTAAATTGCTAAAGTTCCTGTTCTGTCCTACCACAGTATCACTACAGTGAGACCGCTTCGGCACCCCAGTGACCTCTCAGATGCTGATTAAACGAGCCCTCTGTCCTTACCTGCCTTGACCACTGTCTTATGTTGGATCCCTGCGAGCAGAGCTAGAGACAGGATTCATGGACATGTGATTGTTTTAGGGGATGAGAGAACATTAGCAAGTTCTCTCCTCTGCTGGTTTTGCACACCATCCCTCCTGGTTTTGGGTGGAGAGAATTGTAACCCTTTCCAAACTAAGGAGGTACCTTTATCTTAGCAGCAACCACCTTATAATAACACATTTGAGTTTCAGGACCTTTGTGCTCATCACGGCTTCTAAAGGACAGTTGCTGACAGTGACCCTAGCAATGGTTATCAGAATCCCATTGGCTATGGCATCTGTGACTCCATTGACCAGAACCCTGTCGATTCCAGGACAACTCAAGTCTGCTCTCAGCGAATATGTGGCCAGGCTGGAGGGTGTGAAGTTGCTCAGGAGCAATAAGAGGCTGGGTGCCATCGGGGCCCGCATGCTGGGAGCCACCAGGGCCACAGGGGATGTGCTGGTCTTCATGGATGCCCACTGTGAGTGCCACCAGGGCTGGCTGGAGCCCCTGCTCAGCAGAATAGCTGGTGACAGGTAATACCTCCTGGGGTCTGCGGAGTAAGAGGTGGGTTTGGGAGAAAGAGCTCACAGACTCAGCCACTGTTCCTTGTAGAAGACTATCTCAAAATCACCATGATTGTGTATCACTGGAGGTAGACTCTAATGCTGTCCCATTTCCTACTTCCTAATTCCCATCCTGGTCCTACAGACAGATGGCTCTCAGAGGAGTCTTGGAGACCATCTTGTCCCATCTCATGATCCCCACTATTGAAAACACCTGAGTTGCAGGGATAGTGACCACACCCCCAGGGGCACAGCTACTAGCAGCTGGGCTGTCTCCTGTGCTTCCTTTATGAACCTTAGGAACCCAGAGATGAATAGTAAGTCTCACATATGTCCAGCCCTGCACTTGTCATTCATATGCATGTCATTTTTACAATCTTCCCATAATACCCCCTCACCCATGTGGTGGCTCGGGCAGGTATTTTTGCTTCTGTGTCCTGCAGAGGAGAGATTAAGACTTAGAGAGGTGACAGGATATGCAAGTGTGCCCAGACGACAGGCAACTGTATCAGGTTTCCTGACTCTGGGTCCAGTGTTCTTCTCACTGGGTATGATTTCTTCATATCGTTTTACTTTTTTTTTTTTGGATGCTGAGGATTGAATCCAGTTACATCCCACTCAGTCCCCCCACCCCCAGCCCTTTATTTTGAACCTGTGATGCTCTTGCCTCAGCCTCCCGAGTTGCTGGGATTACAGGTGCATGATTTCTTTTTTAAGAATTGGAGAAGCTGATGGGTCATCCCCACCCCGTATCCCAGCTGTGGGACACATGTAAAGCATGGATGTGAGTCCCTTGTGTTTGCCTGTCATACTGGTGCCGTTTTACGAATGTGGAGCTTCACTCTAGGCCGAGGGAGCAAGACATGGCCCTATCTCCTGTCCTCATCTGGAAATAAGTGCAATCTGGGGAAGCCTTCCAGGACCCAGAATAGACCTACTTCCTGAACTCTTTCTCCCCTTTACCAAACCTTTCTCCCCATTCCCTGTCCCCCAACCCCACGGCCTCGACTCTGCTGCATTCCTGCCTTCCTTCTCCTTCATGTCCTCTCTCTTCTGTGTGATGTGACTATCTTTTCATCCACCCCACACCTCCTTCATGGCTTCCCATCCACTTTGCTTCCCAGTGTCTAGCTCATAAGCCTCAGGTGTGAGAACCTCAAAGAAAAGCTACCTGTCTGGGATCTGAGTTTTCATTTATGTCCACTGGGCACAGCAATGCCCCCTTCATGGCTTGCATTTCTCCGCCAGCTACTTGGCCACACAGCCCTCGTGGGCTTCCCAAGGCAGCTCACAGCATGGAAAGCTAAATCACAGAGGCCACCAGATGCAGCACTTAGAGACAGAAAAGGGGACCTAGCTGCATCTGAGACTCATGTCAAGAAACTTTCTGTCCCCAGATGAGGAGGACCTAGTGTCTAAAAAAGAGGAAAATCTTTAAGAGTGAGCAGTGTGAAAAGCCACAAACCAGTTACTTCAGAGTCTTAACTCCCCACACCCAGGTTACCAGGCTTGCTTTCCTACCCCTGTCTCTGGAGCAGGTCCATATACAATCAGGCATATGCAACTTTGAATTCTTTGAATTTTTTGTTCCTCCTCATTCTTTACTCCCATCCCTCAGAAAATTTGTCATAATATACTGATTTTATTAGAATAAGACATTAAAATGCCAACTGCCACAAAATTGTCAAGTAAATATGCAAATTTTAGTATATATAGTATTAGAGGTGTTTTCTAGGGTTGAGCAGTGCACAATCCCCCATAACTACACATAGCAACCCTACATAAAGCCTCTCTGTGAGCAGTTGGTTTTAGGGCAGTCCTGGGGGGGTGTTGATGGATGTTCAGTTTCTATATAAAGTAACAATGATGGAAATCAAGAACATCTGTCATTTCCAGCTCCCAATTACCTTGTGCTGACTGCCAGCACCAGTGGCCCAAGCCAAGGAATAGAAGTCATACCACTAGAAAAATGAAGCTTTCTAAGGAGAAGGAGATAGTCTTCAATAGGGGCCAAATGACAATGTCATTTCAAGACACTGACCAAGTTGTCTCCCATTTAAAGATTGGACTGGGCCCTAAGAGACATCAAGACCTTAAGTTACCTAGTGCTCAGTGGGGCTACTTGGTGGGGAGAAGCAAGGTGGGGCTAGAACACAGCTCCTCCCACTTCTCTGCCCTTCAAGTGGTTGAAGGGTGTAGCGGTCATAAATCCCTTGTGTGTGCTTGTGCGTGAGTATGGAAGCATGTGTCTATGTGCCTGTGAAGGAGCAGAAGGGCATCAAGATAACCCCACCCCTCAAAGGGAGCCGCCTTCTATGGGTCCAGTGCCCCAAAGAAACTCTCCAGTACCCAACTCCGTTCACATCCCTTGTCATGACAAATTCCCTGATCTGACCCTGGAAGTGCTGGGGGAACCAGTCCTGGGGTCACCCCTGAGCAGTAAGAACTCTTGGAAGAGAATTCAGAAGCTGCCTCATCTCAGTATAAAGAACTTTGCACAAAAAACAAGAATATGTGTAAACTTTCAAAATGGCAGACCTGGAAGGACATCCAGGCCCAGGAAAAGTGAAGAGAGATGAGACAAAGTAGGACTATCCTGTATTGTTGTGAAAGCATTGGCTGTGAAAGTTGAAATGCAGTGAACTTTGGAATTTCTGGGCAGCAGGGTATTATTAGTTACCCACATATACTTCAGTTAGCTAGTTTTTATTGACTGTTCAACTGTCTCTGTTTGTCTTTTGAAATCCAAACACGTGACCTCCTGGAACTTAGAGAGGCTTTGCCTTGCACCTGCCCAGGATTAAGAGGGACTTTTAGGGACTGAGAATAGTGCTGAGGTGGGGACAGGAAAGGGGACAGTGGAGCGTAAAAGGATTATCAGACATGATTAATGCATGGCATATACATGTATGGAAAGATAACAGTGAATTCCGTCCATTTTTACAATTAACATGTTAATATGATAATTTAAAAATTCACAAGTGCAAAGATGATGGGGTGAACAGACACACTGGTAGGTCCCTCCAAGTCAAAAGGGATTGCTTTTCTAGTTTTCTTTCAATGAATTCTAAGAACACCAGATACACTGTAGGTACCAAAAAAAAAAAAAAAAAAAAAAAGCTAAATAAATTACTAATTCAGCCCTAATTGAGCAAACACTGTGATCCGTGGGAATAAAAATAGGAAACATCTCTCCCTTATTGACATTCTGTTCTCCATCTCTGTCCTACATGTACTTGAGGAGGTTTATGATCCATCTCCACGTCCCCACTCAAACTACAGGAGAAAAGGGGAATTCAGAAAGGAAGATATTGGGAATCAGTGCTAACATAGTTATTGGAAGTGAGATTTTCATGAGTCTGAGCTTCTAGAAATGCAAAGAGAGAAATAGTGTGAGCTGCAGAGTTCTCATTTACTGATAAAATGTCATGCCCTCTGGGGAGAGATATTGGCCAAATTATATTGTTATGTTGTGTGCATGTACAAATATGTAACAAATCCCACCATTATGTACAACTATTAACGCACCAATAAAAAATGCGGCAGAAAAAAAGTCATGCCTGCCTTTGTTGAGTACACAGCCTGAAAGTCTAGGATAAATTGTGAGTGTCATTTCCTTTCTCGTCCTGTTAGAATAGATGAATGTGGTACAAATTTGATGCAATTCTTCAGAATTCAGCAACACAGCTTCCCTGGCTCTTGATTCTGAAATTCCACAGAATGCTTTGTAAATAGCCAAATCCATCCTCTCTGTCCAGTTTATCCCTATAGTAGTTGAAGACTGGGGAGGAAGTCTGGGTACCCTCCTTTCTTTCTTCTTCATTCTTGATTCATGGTTTTCTTAGATTAATGCAGGGCACCCCAAAATAGTGAAGACATAGAAGGATTGAATTTCCTTGCTTTTCAATGGAACAATGTGAAAAAGGGAAGACAAACCTATCTAGATCTGTTCTCTAAACATGAATACCATAATGCCCCACATTAACGTCAGTCACTTAAGGAGACAGGGTAAAGCAGATAATTGGATTCTGGAATTGGATCCAGATAATTGGTCCTGTCTATATGTGTGGGTTTGCTCCCACCCTAGCTGTCTTCAAGATGGACAAAGCAGAGATGGAAATGGATGGGTAAATGCACATGGCTGGCATATCTCCTTCCAGGAAGCTCACTTTTCCTGAAGTATTATCTTCAGCCACTCCTGAGTTCAGGCCAGATCCATTCCACAGCACAGATATTAAACATAATTGTTTTGAGGAACCAGAATAAAAACGTAATTGAGATATTGAGTAGGTAAAGAGTAGCTTCTGATGCACCCAGGTGATTGTTTGTTTAGTTAAAAAGTGAAATTTCAACCTGTGTCAATTTTCCACATCACTCTCTCTGAGATCTAATCACCATTAGTGTGAAAAAATGGGGGATAAAATACAGCCCCCAACAGCAGCAGGAAATGAACAATAAACCTAGACTCAAGACTGCTTCATTTATAGATACGATGTGCTTGTATATGCAAACACTAACACCAGGGGTACCTCCCCGGCTTAACGATCCTGATCCCTCAAACCAAGGATGTTTTAAGATATAGGAAAACCAGAGTGAGTCCATGAGCCCTCTGACATTGTGTGCAATCATTTGCATGTGTGCATATAAGCAATTTTCTCAGGAGGGGTCTATACTTTTTCCTGATTCTCAGAAAAGAACCACGATCTTGGAATATTATGCTGAGAAAGATCTTTAGGGAGGTAGCTCAACCTCTCACTTTACAAGTGAGGAAACTAAGGCCAGAGGGGGTGCAATAGTTATTTTAAGATCACACGACACAGCTCATTAGTGGCAGTGCTGAGCCCAGGACACATTTCCTCTGTCTCTTGATGCTGTTAAAAGAGATTTTAAAAGAAAAATAGGGGTGGGTATACTCTTTAACAAATGGGCTCCAATTTTTTATAGAAAATAAAAATGGAACGACACTATGCAACAGAAATATAACATGAGCCATATGTGCAATTTAAAAAAATTAATAGTCAAATTACAAAATAAAATCAGCAGATGAAATTAATTTTAAGAATACATTTTAGTAATCCCAACATATCCAAAACATTATTTCAACATGTAATGAATATAAAATTCATTGAGGTTTTTGTACATATCTTTTCCACACTAAGTTCTACATCAGAGTGTGTATTTTATATTTATACCACATCTTACTTTGGGCAAATTACATTTGAGGTGCCCAGTAGGCCCTAATGGCTGGTGGCTACCATATTGGACAGCACATATATGGTTTTGGTTTCCATCTGCTGGCAAGGAAATGGTTTGCATCCTTTGTTTGATTCTTCAATTCTTTCCAGGAGCCGTGTGGTATCCCCAGTCATAGATGTGATTGACTGGAAGACTTTCCAATATTACCCCTCTAAGGAGCTTCAGCGTGGGGTGTTGGACTGGAAGCTGGATTTCCACTGGGAGCCTTTGCCAGAGCATGAGAGGAAGGCCCTCCAGTCCCCCATCAGCCCCATCAGGTGAGGCCCTGTGGCACAGCCTACCTTTCCCTAGGTTCCACACTTTCCTTACAAAGTAATCTGTGCCTCAGTTTGCTTATTAGTAAATTGAGAATTATAATAGTATTACTTTATAGGATTGTTGTGAAAACCAAACGAATTAATATATAAAAAGCATTTAGAAAGTTCCAGGCACTCAGAGGTAAGTGTTATTGTTATTGTTGAATTGATAGAGTCCAGTGAAGCTCTTCCAGAGGGCTTTGGTGGATGCCCCAGTTGGAAAAGTGGAAGAGGCAGAGCTTGACCTAGTTCTCTCACCAGGTAGCATTGGAAATTCTTTGGCCTGAAGTCCCTGTTCAGCATAAAGGAAGGATTTAGTGAGGTGAATATTAAAACCTCATAAGTCTCAAAAGACATTCAGTTTTATGGGTCATTTTTCACATATTTGACTTTTGGATAACTATTCTATTTAAGTAGATGTTCTAGATATCTTCTCTGTTTACAAAACACCTCAAACTTAGTGGTATAAGACAACAGCCATTTTATTAAGCTCAGAGATTCTGATCGTGAGTTCTGAAAGGGCATGGAGGGGTAGGCTGGTGGTTGTGTCTGCCTCTACAGTGTCTGAGGTACATGCAGATTAAATAAATTGCTCATTGTCATGAAACTAATAAGAGGTAGATCCAAAGTTAAAACCTGGACAGCCAGGCTCCTGAGGCCACCTACTTCACTACTAGGCTGTGCTGTGTTGTGAGTACAAGTCTACAGTCCATTATTCAAAATTGCAAAACCCCAGAGCTTTGAACACCAAGCACATTTTCCTAATTCATGAGGTGGAAGAAGCTGAGCTGGACTGAGGCTGGTGTTGGCATAGCCTGATTTATCCCACTTACTATGAATATTTGAATATTTCACTGAAGAAATATTGGTATGTTTGACTAGAGTCAAACCAGAGCTTATAAGTAGTGTATGATTTTTTTTAATGTTATGTTCTTTTTTATTTTTTTAGTTGTAGGTGAACATAATAAATTTGTTTAATTTATTTTTTTATGTGGTGCTGAGGGTGGAACCCAGGGCCTTACATATGCTAGGCAAGTGCTCTACCCCTGAGCCCCAATCCCAGCCCCAGTTTATGACTCTTTAAAGTCCAAAAAATTCTGAATTAAAAACACGCTGACCCATGGGTTTCAGAGAAGGAAGAGGGACTCTATGATACCAACATTTAGTGAGCATTTAAAATATGGCCTCCATAGGACTATGCAGTTGACGTCACTTGTTTTTCAAATCCCCACAAAGCCCAATTATGAAACACTATTTTATCCCAACTAGTGACGAGGAAACTGAGTTCAAAGAGGTTCCATACCTCATTCAAGATGGGCAAAGACTGAGTGGCAGAGTTGGAAACTATCAAGTAATCACTACAATCCCGATTTTCAGTATTCTGGTAATCTTTGTTCACTTCTAATACAATGTTTGGATTCTGACATTGTTGTTTTGCTCCAGTCTTGAAATTAAAAGCAATGAGGTCCATTTGAACCCAGAGTCTGCCCTCTTGGTCACTGGAACTCCCTCTCTTGCATCCAGGGGAAGGCCCCAGGTTTGCCTGCTGTGCTCTGGGTTCTGAATCCTCCTCTCTTGCCCATCTTCTCCACAGGAGCCCTGTGGTGCCTGGAGAGGTGGTGGTCATGGACAGACACTACTTCCAAAACACTGGAGCCTATGATCCTCTCATGTCACTTCGGGGTGGTGAAAACCTTGAAATGTCCTTCAAGGTATGTCCTATGCCAAGGGAGGACACAGGTAGAGTCTCTGGAGCCATGTGTATGGTTACAGCTTGGAGGCAACTATCAGAAATTCCTTGGGTCAGGGATGAGGCTATGGCCAAAGTATAAATTCATGACAATGAGGTGTATCAAACTTCCCATTTCTCTCCCTTCCTTTCTCTCTTGAGCCCTACCTTGATTTTACTGTCAGCCTCCTGAACTTGACTTTCAAAACCTGCTGCCAGGTAAGGATATACCATCAGTCATTTACATCTTAGCCAAAGATTAGAGATTCTCATGTATTCTCTGCTCATAACACACTTGGCATCTCGATTCTTTTTCGTAGCACCCAAATACCAACCCTACCAACCCATTCTGTGTATTGAGTAGTTTAGTCCACATGACTTAGTATTTGTACGAACAACTTAGTCCCTGCTGGGTACTGCTCAACTTCTCAAACCTTGGAATCAGATCAAATACCCACTACCCTCGTTTTCTGCCCCACATTGATTTTACCACGATGGTTGCTTTTTCATCCTGGCAGCCTCCAGAAACTCAAATCAGCAAGGACATTCATCATCAAAAACGTACAGATATGATATTGAGTATGATTACCTCGAGCTTGTAGTTTGCATAATGTCCAACAGACATTATGTTTCTGTTTCCCTTAAAAATGAAAAATATCCCAAGTGCCCTTAGAGGTCTCTGAGGCACCCCAAGGCACACAGTTTGGTAACCCCAACCTGGGTGTATTTCAGTTCATATGCTGCCTATCCTACCATGGTTTTCATTTTAACCTTTATCTCCAAGAGTGGAATGAAAGGCTTCCTGTCAAATGAACTTCAGGCATTTGGAATTGGGAGGGAGCATTGAGGAGCAGGGAGAAACTTCTGGAAGTAATGAGAAGACTGTTTAAGGAAGGCTTACTTTCACATCCACCATATATGGTCTAGTGCATTTGCAATGGAAGCCTGCAAATGCTTTCAGAAATTCTCTGACAACTAGAGGCATCTTTTTCCTGGGGAAGTAGGGTGCTAATACACCTGGCTGCCTGTCTCCAAGTGCTGAATCGGCACATCTGTTTCCAAGGTGGTGTGTTCAGGTAGCTGCATGCGTGTGGCTCCTCTCCCCTGCATTCCATTCTGGGAAAACTGTTCCCATTCTTCCCACCTTGCCGTTCCCCTGCCCAGATTCCCAGATCTTGAAACTCCAACCTGAGTGCCCTGATGATCTTGACCATTTTGTGCTCATGACTTCTGTGTGACTCACCAGTCCCTCACTGATAGAGTCCCTTCCTCTGCACCATTCTTGGAAGTAGAAGGTAGAGTCATTTATTTTCTCCCTTCATGGCAGGCCTGGCTCTGTGGTGGCTCCATTGAAATCCTTCCCTGCTCTCGGGTAGGGCACGTCTACAGAAATCAGGATACTTACTCCTCCCTTGACCAGGAGGCTGTCCTCTGGAACAAGGTCCGCCTTGCTGAGATCTGGCTGGGGTCATTCAAAGAAACCTTCTACAGGCACAACCCAGAGGCCTTTGTCTTGAGCAAGGTAAGGAGAGAGCCAAGCAGGGGGTTCTGTGCACATTGTAGGGCTACCTGCTGGAGTTTGGACCAGGAGGGCCCTTCCCTCCTCCCTGGAGGGAAAAATGAAAATTTTGCTTGAGATTCTCTGAATTGCCCCCTCCTAAGTGGCTCCTCCATGTGGTAGGCTTGTCCTCTGTCTCTCCAAGCATCTCCAGGGGACATCACAGCTGATCTTGGCATAGAGCTCCCTGATGTCTATGAGATGACCTCTGAGAGATGCAACACTTTACCACGGGGCCAGAGGAGAGATTGAACACAGATAAATGATGAGACATGTCTCCAAGGGCCTTCTCATCCTGAGCAAAGTGCTCAAGGCTATGGAATTATCCAAAACAGGAAGCAAATATAAGCATGAAAATAAAGAGTCCAAAAAAAGCCATAGAAAAATTGAAAACTGAAACCTTTAATTAAATATCCACATAGTACATTTTAAATTAGTCAAATTTTATGGAGTGACACATAAATGCTACTTCATGTGAGCTGTGGGCTCTCATTAATATTTGCCATACTGTGGTGGGGGCTCTAAAAGTGAGATCCCCAGGACTCACAATGGACCTGGAACAGCTCCCACAAGCCCCCCATCAGTCAGCAATGCTGGGTGTGAGCTGAATGTGAGGATCTCATGCTAAAGATGAAAGTAGGGACCCTTAAGTTCAAAGACATACCTCCAGCCACTGAATAGGCCTTTTCCTGAGTGCAGGGGAGACTCTGACAGGGATACCCCATGGAAGCCCCATGATTGCCCTTCCTCCCTGGTCCACTGAGCTCTGCTGCTGCCTATCCTAGGTCCACCTGCTTCCCCACAGCAGAACAGCTCCAAGGCCTAGGGTGTTGGTGCTCCTTGAACCTCAAGTTGTTTGTGTCTTTAACTGGGAAGTGCTGGGCTAGGGATGTGACTCAGTGGTAAGGTACTTGCCTGGCAATGTGTGAAGCCCTGGATATGGGGAAGTGCTAATGATACACAAGGTCTCAGTTCAGTTCCAAGCTCTAGTCCCCATGAGTTAGTGATAATTTTGCACAGAGTGGCACAGAGCAAGGCTACAGCTGGCAGTCTCCTGAGTTATTCCAAGAAGGGACCACTTCAGGGGAGGTGATGTTTGAATTATATCTGGACAGCTTCAACTCAGACATCTAGAGGAGGAGGGGGTGATTCTGGCCCCTGAGGATGAGGCTGAGGGTTTAGGCTCTATCCAGTTGGCAACAGGGAGCAGGTAACATTCTACAGAGTTCTACAAAAGTCCAGAGAGCTGCTCTGTTTTGTAATCTTTTAGCTTTATTTAGTCAAAGCATTTCTTTGTCTTTTGTGGGACATTAGTATTTGCCCTTTGCTTTCAGAGGACATTTAATTAATGTTGATGCAGACTTAATTTATAAAGAGTTCTTTAAAAAGTGTTAAATATAGCATAGTTTCTGGGGCATTGGATGAACCTCTGCCAGGCAGGCACATTAGATGTGGTATGTTGGCTGTAGCCAGTCCAATGCAACAGCATGGAAATTATTTACAGAGCTTCAACCTTCTTCCCACGATTGTTGATGCAATTAGAAGTGCTTGTAAATATGCACTTGGCTCCAGGCAATTACAGAAATTGGGTGTTGACGTGATGCTAGCTTTTTAAAAGCCTGACTGGTCTGCTTTTGAGAAAACTCAATCTAGTTGGTGATTGGGTTTTCTTTTATAGGAGTACTTTTTTTATGTTCAGCCAAAGTCTTAATTCTACAAAACAGAAATCTGAGGCCCCTTGGAAGAGTAAATAGCTGAAGAAAAATAGGGAGAGATGCAAAACTAGAGCTAGAAGTAGAAATGTAACAGAACTAGAACTTATTCCACCTTGTAGCAGTTTCTTTTCTGCCTCTTAGCTCCCTAATGTCTAGAAACACTAATCCTCAAACGTAGGCACCACCCACTTCTGGGAACAGCTGGAATCCCACAAAACATCTCTCCTCTGTGGTTCTGTCTGAACTTGTGGGGAGGCAGAGATGTGTTTAGTACATAGAATGTGCTCAATAAATGTTCATAGACTCACGAACTCAGCAAAAGTAAAGACAGCTTTTATCCTGCTTCCTGCTGAAATTTCCAATACTTAGTTCAATCCCACGTGCACAGTAGGTGCTCCATAAATATTCATAGATGGAACAGATGGATGGTTAACAAAAATTACTAAATTGAAGCCAAGCTTTGGCTCTCACCTTTTAGAAGCTAGTGATCCTGGGAAAGTCACTTAACCTCTGAGGCACAGGAACCATTGTGAAGATAAAATGAAATGTGCTTTGGAGAATGTAAAGTACCATCTAAATGCTAGGCTTACTTTCATGAAGTCTAAGGGTAAGTTACTCTTTTCTTCTTTTATCTACTTGGGCATTCATTTTTTGATCCACCAAGTCCCTCTTGGTTTATCTGATGATTTTTCAAGGAGAATGGAGCCTCTATTGGTCAGCGAGAAGAACTTTGGCAGTGGATCCATTCTTTCTCTCTCTCTTTCTCCACGTTTTGGAAATGTCCTACCTACCACTTAGTTGGATTTCAAGATCTCAGTGACAGCTCTGCCTCTTTGAAGGTGTTCGATAGCATTCACTTGCCTTAAATTTAAACAGCGAAAAATTAATTTTGCTCTAAAGATTTCTAGCCCGCCCAAACCCTCACGTGGATTTTGAGATACAGAAATCCTGGGCATGCAAAAGACAGGCGGGTCCTCGTGGCAGTCAAGGCCCCTGCTTTCTCCTTTCTCAGGTGCAGTGATGCAGGAGGGAAAGCGGTGCTGCAGGCATGCGCCTGTGTTTGAGGTCACACAAGGGTTGGACAGATTTGCCAATTTTCTCTTCACCAAGAAAAGTGAAGGTCAAACTTGCATGAAGGAATGTTTCTGCTTTGATGATAAAGTCCCATCGTGGGAAGGACTGGGGAGATCTCAAATAACACCAAGAATACCAAGAATGCCAAGTTTTATATTTATATAAATATAATATATATATACATAAATATATGTATAACTATATATAACTAGTTTTATATATATGTATATGTATGTATACTAATAATAACTAATTTCCTTAAAGGAAAAAATATAAGATCCCTTTAGTTTAATGATGAGTAAATATGCTGAATAAGCAAAAGATCCCTGACTTAAGAGAAGTTGTTCTCAAACTGTGGAGAAGACTAGCCAGGAGAAAGGTCTAAATTACAGATTTCAATGTCCCCAATCCAACTAACTGAACCACAGTCTCTGAAGTAGGGCCTAGGAACCTACCTTTTCTTTTTTCTGTCTATAAAAAATCAACTTTTCTACTTTAAAATGGAGAATTTTATGGTATATCAATTATGTCTGGATAAAAACTATAGACACAAATGCCCAATAAATTCATCAAGAAAATTAAAGCATATCACATTGCAATTTAACCTGATAGATATTTTTAATATTTGTTATTTATATTATTATTATATTTTTATTGGTTCATCATAATTATATGTAATAGTGGGATTCATTGTGACCTGTTCATATAGGCACGTAATTTGATCAACTTCATTCCCTAGTACTTCTCCTTTCCTCCCCTCTTCCCTCCCTCTGATTTCCTTCCTCTACTCTACTTATCTCTCTTCTGTTCTTTTTTACTGATGCATTATAATTATACTTAAAAGTGGGATTCATTATGGAGTATTTGTACATGCACATTGCATGATTTGCCCGATTTTATTCCCCAGTACTTCTTTCCCTTCCTTCCTTCTTACCCCTCAATCCCTTCCTCCATTCTACCTTTCTCCCTTCTATTTTCATGAGATTCCTTTTTATTTCTCTCTCTCTCTCTCTCTCTCTCGCTCTCTCACTTCAGCATATAATAGAAAACAGTTGGCCTTTGATTTTCTAAATCTGGCTTATTTCACTTACAGTTTTATCTATTTGCCAGCAAATGACATAATCTTATTCTTTATGACGGAGTAAAACTCCATCATGTCTATATACCACATTTTGTCTCTCCAGTCATCTGTTGATAAACACCTAGCCTGGTTCCATAACTTGTGAACTGCACTGCTATAACCATTAGTATACATATATCTCTATGGTATGCTGATTTTAATAGCAAGGAGTGGAAATGCTGGGTCATATTGATGCCAGTGATGAGAATCAATCAAGGCCGAGTTCTGTTCCCACAAATGTAGAAGATTGAACATCGAGAAACCCAGAGGCAAGCATAGAAAGCAAGTTTATTTAAAGGACAGAACAGAGATAGACTCCTCCACAGAGAAGGGGGCCCAGAGCTGGGTGTCAGAGGAAGTGGGAGTGTCCTGCCCCTTTTATACATGTTAGAGTTCCTTTGTTCTCATGCCCTCCTTCTCCCCTTATCTTAGTGACCAAAATGTGGGAAAGAAGCCTTCTAGGGTGCCTCTCCAGTGTCTGCCCAAGAGGGCAGGAAAGGAGCCTCCCAGGAGGTACTTCATTAATAACTCCTACAACTCTCTGCAGGGAGGAACAATACCCTGGAGGCAGGTAGCCTTGGCAACAGACTGGGGAGGAGGGGGAAGTGTCCTAGAGATATTAGCATTTTATTTCCTCCTTGAGAACCAGCCACCGACCCCATCATTCATTACCTACTTCGATTGTCTTTTTGTCCCCGCCTCAATATAGTAGGAATCTACATTTTTAACAAGCTCCTGGGCTTCCTTGAGGCAGGTGCTCCCAGAATCACACTTCGAGAAATATGTCAAGATGTCAGTATGGCAGACACTTACTCTTCCCAACATTCCTATCTGAGAACTAACAAAGGAAAAAGCAGAATCAAACCAAGCTCACTTCACACAGCCTGCTGGTCCCGTGTCTTATTGTCACATGAGAGGCCATCTAGTAGAACGTGGACAAAGACAATGCTCTTCCTCTTCCCCTGAGAAGGAAGAATGATGATGTCTGTCTGTCTCCATCTCTCTCTCTATCTCTCTCTCTCTGGTCTTTGGCCATTCAAACTCCTTCTTAGAGTCTCTCTTTTCCCTAAAAATATCCAGGACTTAGTACTAAACTCCTGGGTGGTATTCTTTGTCTTATCAATATAGCCAAAAACATTAATTTATGCTAGTGTGAAGGATTTGACCAGATATCTGTCCTCATACAATTGTATCATAAAGGAGAATGTCAAGGAGTGGGAATAGTGTCACCTTAACATGATTCATTAATGGAGGAAACTGGGCACCAACAAGGGAAGAAAGATAAACTTGGCTCACCTCATCTGTCACCCCAGTTTCCCAACTGATGTCATCTCAGTTGTCTCTGGGCCATTTCCTTCCTCCAGGAGGTCCATAGTTCTGCACCAGAGAAACACAAGTGCAAAACCCCACTATTTCACCAGTTTATACAGAAAAGTCATAGACATTATGGTCTTTATAGACTGAAGATTTGGGAAGTTGTGGGAAGGGGGTGATATTGTTACAGAAAAGCAGGGAGCTGAACCTCCAAACCTCGGTTCTTGTGTTCTGAAGAAAGAAGATTTAAAGTCAGACGCCAAAAGTCATGCAAGAGAACTTTATTAGAAGTGAAAGTAAGGAGAAAATAAAGTAAAAAAAAAAAAAGTGAGACTTAAGCAAAAAGCACTCTCAAGAAAGAGTGTGGGCCATCTCCACACATCTCGTACTCAGAATGAGAAAGGAGACCATGCTGTTTCGTCCCCAAATTTATTACTGTTTGATGTTTACCTGGAGAGCTGGGGACCACCTTCTGTACTCTTTGCCAATCAAGTGTTGAACTCCTCCTTCACGACAGGCGGTGGAGTTTTTTACCTTAGTTGGTACTCTCCAGAACTGTCATGGTGGCCATCCTATTTACGGAAGCTTCATCTATGAGTCAATCTTATGTTAATGTGGGCATTGGGGTCAATTGCTGGTCAGAAGTTACCTTAGTGTGCCTGTGCTACTAAAGGATCTTCCTTCCCAGACAATTAGAGATACTTATAGCCATAATTCCTAACTTCACATCAACCTCAGTGGACCCTGTCAGAAGATGTCAGTATGGCAGACACTTACTCTTCCCAACATTCCTATCCCATTAATCCTTTTCTTTTGACATATTTCCCAATTAGTTCCTTTTGCTTCTGTGTATGTTCTACAAATTAACTACCATCCTTTGCTTTCATGTCTACTTTGAAAGTAGTTTAAAGAAAAACCCAAAAGTCATTTAAAGAATACTTGTGACCTTGCCTGCATTTCACTGCTCATTGCTAGCTACTATCTAACAATATCACAATCATGCTGGTTCTACATCTTTCTCTAGGTAAGATCCATCCTACTCCTCATCCTACCCAAACCCCCTTCTTCTGACACATGACCCCCCACCTCTGCCTGGCAGCCCTGGGAACTGTGATCCTGGGCCCCTCACTGCGTCCCAGTTCTTCAGCTTCTTCTCAGCCACTTCTGTCCCTAGCCTATGGTGTGAACTTATCTTCCTGCTTATCCTTCTCCTCTCCCAGGCCAAGAAGCCAGACTGCACAGAACGCTTGCAGCTGCAAAGGAGACTGGGCTGTAGGACATTCCACTGGTTTCTAGCCAATATCTACCCTGAACTGTACCCATCTGAACGCAGGCCCAGGTTCTCTGGAAAGGCAAGGCATGACCCAGGGGAGCTGGGGAGGAAAGAAGGGAGGGGGAAGCTTCTCAAGACAAGAATTGCATGTTCGAATGCTCTTCCATTGCCTTGGAAGAAGTCACAAGCTCAGCAGGGCCTTGGAGGCTCTCAGTACCTCCCTGTCCTCTCTGAAAGCCTGAGGAAGGTGTGTAGTTGCCCTAGAACCTTCCCCAGATCTCCTCACCATGACAAATGTGGCCTGACTCCTCCAGGAGGCTTGTCCCTTAACATCAGTGGCTTCAACTTGGCCTCAGGCATTGTGGCCCTAACAGTTCACCTTGAGCTTCTACCCAGAGGATGAAGGAGAGGAGTGGGGCCTGGCAAGGGTGTCTCTACCATGGAGATTACAGACGCTGGGATTCACTTCTGTGTGCACGTCTATTTTCAGCTCCACAACACTGGATTTGGCTTCTGTGCAGACTGCCAGGCAGAAGGGGGTGTCTTGGGCTGTCCCATGAGGCTGGCCCCTTGCAGTGACAGCCAGCAGCAACAGGTAGGTGATCAAACTTCTCAGGGTGGATAGCAGCCCAAGGAAGACTTGCAAGTGGGTGCAATTTTTCTAGGATGCCCTTCACTTTCCTCTGAAGTAGCCTCTTTCTGTGGTTCCATGTCCCCTACTGATGACTCAGAACAGCTCTGTCCATCTCACCCTAAGCTATAATCACAGACATAGGCTGGCATCTAAGAATGTACTATCTCAGTTAGAGGGAAGTAGAGAAGATGTTTAGCCTACTCTTTCACTTGGCTGATGAGAAAGTCGAGGCATAGAGTCACTAGCTCAGGGACTGCAGACCCAGATGCCTCCAGGGTTGAGGCAGGTCCAGGTGTCTGAGGACAGAAGAAGGTAATTGAGTGAGGGGAAGGATCTAGATGCAGCAGGGTCATTCCAGTATCCACTAGGCCTCTTGGTCATTTGGAAGGTCTCCTTGTATCTTAAGGTGTTTCTTATTCTCTTCAAGATTTCTATTTTGGGAATAACGCTGAAGGTGATAGAAAGCCTCTTTTGATAGGTCCTCTTCTTTTTACAACTCACCTAACAAGTGTAGCCTGTCCCAGAGTGTATTAGTCAGCTTTGTGTTGCTGTGACCAAACTACCCGACAAGAACAACTTAATGGAGGGAAAGTTTATTTTGGCTCACATTTTTAGAGATTTAGTTCATGGTGGGTCAACTTCATTGCTCTGGTCCTAAGGTAAGGCAGGACATCATGGGGCAGAAGGGGATGGAGGACGGAGTCTGCTCAGGACATGGTGATCAAGAAGTAGAAAGAGGGAAGGGGAAAGAGGCCACAGGGAAGATGTACCCTTCTAGGACACCCTCTCCCCCCCAGTGACCCAACTCCTCTAGCCATACCCCACTTGCCCCTAGTTACCACCCACCTACTTTTCATTCAAACTAGGATGGACTGATTAGGTTACAGCTCTCATAATCTAATCATCTCACCTCTGGATATTCCTTCATTAATAGGAGTTTTAGAGGGACACCTTATATCCAAACCATACAGTCAAGTCTCTCTGCTTTCAGGCTATGATAGGAGTTAAGCTGTCATGCCCCCAAATCCCCTAGAAAACAAGCAACAAAGTACAGTGCCTGGAGATATTCACCAGACAAGTCAGGTGAGGCCCTGAGAGCCTAGGGTGAAGAAGGGGACATCTGGAAGGTCTGGATGGGCTTTGTGGTGCAGGTCCTGGTCCTAGAGGACCTGTATCCTAGAAGCTCAGTATCCACCTGGCTTCTTCTGGCTCTTTCCTTTACCAATCTTCCAGAACATACTGTTAAGGCATTCACACCAGACACAAGGGATGAGGACATAAATATAAAGTGCTAGGGCTGGAGTTGTGGCTCAGTGTTCGAGTGCTCACCTCACACATGGGTTTGACCCTCAGCACCACATAAAAATAAATAAAATAAAATAAAGGTATTGTGTCCATCTACAACTAAAAAAATTTTTAAAAAATAAACAAGGTTCTAAGTGAGGAAGCAAAGAGTGAGGATAACAACTGTCCAGACACAGCTGAGTTTGAATACAAGTTCCCCCATTTGTGAGCTGTATGTTCTTGGCGGGCATCTTTTTTTTTTTTTTTTGAATCAATGTATTAGTTGTTTAATTTTCTTGGTTCTAAAATCCGCATGTCACCAAAACATCTTTCAAAAGTTTATTAAGGCTCTACCATTGCAGACAGTTTGGCTTATGTACTATAATTTGAAGAGTCCTCTTAGTACCTGAAGGGGATAACATTTTTTTTTAAATTTTAACGTAATGTTTACTAGCATTTTGAACTTTCTGATTATACAAAACAGTATTTTAGGCAGTCATTTTTTAAAAATTTATTTATTTATTTATTTAAATGCATTTCAAGTCATAGTACATATTTGCATTTCTCTTGGCGGGCATCTTAACCTCTCCTAATCTTGGTTTCTTCATCTGGAACATGCAAATAGAAGATTCGCTCTTTTCTGTGCTTTTATTTTGAGCAATCTAGTGAGGTCTTCTGGATCCAACAATATTGTGAACTAGATAAGCTGAAATTCCTCCCTTAAATACTTAGATATGATATGCTGGATTTAAAAAAAAAAAAAAGAAAAGCCCCCCCTTTTTCATACAGAAGTAATTGATTTTACAAGAAAGGAAAATCTCCAGGGACAAAAATCAATAGAACATGGAATTACAGGGGTGGGCTGAGCCACCTATAGGTGGAAAAGCATATTTTCCATCAATCTCAGGAATCCAGGGGTGTGAACTCCCTCATGCAGCCCAGGGGAGATGAGAAGGTGGAAATGAGACTCCCATATAAAGCCAGCTTTGACCTTCACAGAGGAACTTGTTCTTGGAAAGTTCTAGAAATATCCATCCCCCTGCCACTGGGAAATGGCAAGGAAAAATGTCACTACAGAGGATTTGAGTAGGAAAAAATTACTCTCCCTTAAGAATTGCCCACAAACTTGCCTCTAACATGTATTCAGTGTTTGAATTTATGCTAATTGTGTAGTCTGGGAATCCTCAAACAGGATAAGCTGCTTAATTTGCAGAGCCCAGTGCAAAACGAAAATGCGCTATCTCTAATTTGACAATTATTAAGAATTCCAAGATGGTGACAACAGAGTATATTAAACCAAGATCATTAAACCCTTCTAAGCACAAGGCCCCACGTGACTGCATAGGTTGCATGCTCATGAAGCCAATCCTGGCGCTAGACCACAAAATTAACATGAAAATCAGTTCAGTCTGCATCCAGCAGGAGCAAACAGAAAATGGTTGAGGTCATGTCTTTCAATTAGTCTACACAGGCTTAGTCTACACAGTTAGAGCCCTGCTGCAAGGGTGTGTGCAAGCCAATACTACAAAACACAAAGGGCAGTCCTGCCCATGAGTGGGTCAGCAGGTCCCATCAATAGCAGGGAAGTGAGTTTCAGGAGCAGTTAAATCCTCTGCAGGAAGAGATCAACTTGGGCATTAGAGAGGTTCCTCATCTGCCCTTCCAACAGTACACTCACAAAACACACAGCATTCTTTGGAGCTTTACATATGATAGAGTAAATAGAATAATGGAGGAATGTGCCAATGTGGAAATATGAACACGAGAGCAGCCTGAATGTGGGGACTTCAGAGATCAGGGCTGGACTTGCAGCATGTTTGTTGACTTGACCATGAGATACAGTCCTGCAGACCCCAGTACAATCTGAGCATGGCCCCTATACGCCAGTTCTATTGTGAGTTCTTTTTGCCTCATCTCTATCTCTGCAAGGGTCTCTTGCTAGCTGTGCTGACAACCATTCCCTCTGTCCCAGCACCTGGAGCACATCAGCAGGAAGGAAATCCGCGTTGGCAGCCCACAGCCCCTGTGTTTCGACGTCAGGCAAGAGCAGGTGATTCTTCAGAACTGCACAGAGGAGGGCCCTGCCATCCACCAGCAGCACTGGGACTTCCAGGAGGTGAGCAACACATTGGGGAAGGTTCAACAGTGCTGCTGGTGGGAAAGAACTCCCAGTTGGCACATTCCAGGCTCTTCCAAGAAGTCAAGTGTTCTATAAGGCCTCAGGGGGAGGTAAGGGAAACCCATCAGGAAAATGTACTATTGAAATGTACAACCAGCATCACCAAATGTACTGCTTTGCCCCATCTCCCTACAGCTCTGACATTAATTATGGGGGAGAGAGGAATCAGCCCTTTTTAAAAGTTTATTAGCTCAGGTCACAAGTATAATGGTGGAGCATGTTACAGAAGTTGTCAACCACCTTGGAGCTGTGGTGTGGGAACAAGGCAAAGTTCCCTCTCTCACTAAAAAGAAAGTATAGACATAGATGTATAAATATCCCTTTCTTACTTTTAATGTAAATTCCATTATGAGCATTTCATCCTTTTGGCAAAATTGTGACTCCTATGACCTCAGGTGAAAGAAATTCTGCATCCTTCAAGAGTTTATAAAGTTCTACATCCATCAAGAGGTTATGAAATTCTAGATTCATCAAGAGGTTATTCGTCATTAGGAAATAGGGAAAGTAAGTACTTACAGAGAATGAGCAAGTCCCAGACATGGGATTGAGAGGGAAGGTGATGGTATCCACAACAAGTGTTCACACACAGCTTTTTCTGCACTTTAAATCCTTTCCAAATTGAATTAGAATATTAAGATACCAACAAATCTGCTTTTTTTTTTTTTTTTTTTTTTAGCATTTCTTTAACTTCTACTTGGGAGTAAAGAGGATAAAATAACTAAACAACTCTATGTGCTAGTACTATCAAAGCAGGCTGTGAAAGGAAGAAAATCATATAATGGAAAATTTAAGCCAAACTCTCAATAAGCAGTTGAGAACAAAGCTCTTGGGGCTTTGGTGACAAGTAAACCCAGGACTGAAGGGCCCACACTTGTGCAGAGAAATCATAGAATTCAAGTTAAGGTCTTTCATGGATGATCATAAAGGATCATTCTAAGCAAGTCCTGTGAATAAGAAACATTTTAGAAATAGCATTTTAAAATAAGTAAAATAGCAAGGTGTGGTGTTGCACATCTGTTATCCTAGCAGCTCAGGAGGCTGAGGCAGGAGGATCATGAGTTCAAAGCCGGCCTCAGCAAAAGTAAAGCACTAAGCAATTCAGTGAGACTCTGTCTTTAAATAAAATATAAAATAGAGCTGGGGATATGCCCCTGAGTTCAATCCCCAGTTCCTCCAAAAATTTAAAAAAACAAACAAAAAAGTAAGTAAAATATTAGCAAGACATACCAAGCATATTTCAAGCATTAAGAAATAAGACTTAGAAAGAGGTATTATCATTCAATTAGAAAAAGGAATGTGGCACTATTTATAATAGTAAAGAGCTGGAAGCTACTCACATGTCCATCCATGAATGAATAAATAAAGTGTGAATAGACATTTATTGGAATAGATTAGTGATTTTTAGTGGCTGTGGGGGAGAATGGGGAGTAATTGTTTATGAGTAACAGATTTCTTTGTGCAGTTATGAATATATTCTGGAATTACTTTGTGAGTGTACTAAAAACCAATAGAATATCTCATAAATAAACAAATGGGCATTTTTAGCATTGCTGAAAGTTTTTGCAATTTCATAAAGAAATCAGATTTTTCTTGAACAGGAGATGTTAGATTCAGTATTAAATCTGGTGGATTTTTATCTCTTTCCACATTTTTATTGATGTATTATAGTTGTACATAATGATGGGATTTGTTGTTACGTATTCATACATGAATGCGGGTGGATTTTGAGTAGGGAGCAATCTCCTGAGCATGACTGGTTTAGGCTTTCAGTATATACTTGAAGTCTTTCTCTTGATTGCACCCTGATGGCCTCAGTCCTGAATTGCAGCATTAACTTGGTAGAATTGATTCAGTCCTTTATTTTGTTTTTTAATTTTTTTAGTTGTAGATGGACACAATACCTTTATTTATTTATTTTTATGGGGTGCTGAGGATCGAACCCAGTGCCTCACACATGCTAGGCAAGTGCTCCACCACTGAGCCACAACACCAACCCCTTGATTCAACCCTTTTTAAAGCAGAAATTTATAGGTACAATGATAATGAATGTCCCAAATACAAGTATAAATACTGAACGTGCTCTAGTTCCTGGAATTATCATAACAAAGTCTTTCTAAGAAATGGCACAATTGTACAATAATAATAAAGATAATTGGATTAATGATCCCCCAAGGCTTTGAATGACATCAAAATTCTAGGACTATCTAAATGATATTTTATATTAACCAAAAATGCTACTATTCCTTTCCAGGCCAGTTCATACCACTCTGTTATTCTCAATGATCAGCACAAAACTTTGAAATATCTTTCTTTGGTGACTTTTGTGGGGAACTGGGTTTTCTTCATTCTTTTCTCTTTGCAGAATGGAATGATTGTCCACATTCTTTCTGGGAAATGCATAGAAGCTGTGGTTCAGCAAAACAATAAAGATTTGTCCCTGCGTCAGTGTGATGGAAAAGTCAGCCAGCTGTGGCGATTTGACCACGTCCACCCTGTGGATGAATGGTGAATGCCAGTGGCAGAAGGAAAGAGAACATGGGCAGTCACAGTTCTGCCCCAAGGGAACTAAAGGAGTATGTTTATTTCACAAAGCAGATTCTTTTGTGCTTGTGCTCCTGATGCAGGAGAAAAGAAAGTTTTGTGAATCAATATCAGAAGCCTCTCCTTCTCACCCCTTATTTCATTGACTGCTGGCTGTTTTAAAAGAAAAAAGAAAAAAGAAAGAGTGGATTTATTGTCTTCATCACTGGAGATGATCATCATATATTATAGAAGATTATTCTCCTTCTTCTTCTCCTCCTCCTCCTCCTCCTCCTCCTTCTTCTCCTGACTAAGCACATAACAATTGCTTTTATCCCTGACTGGGAAAGACCTGGGCAATGTCTGGCAGCATTGGGTACATCAATCCAATGGGTCAATTTCTTGGTCTTCAAGTAGTCTTAACGTGGATTATCTGTGTGGCCAAATATAAAAAGTGAAAGAGCAAGGGGGTACAATGTTCTGACAGTTCAAAATATAGGCACCAATTTCATGTTCATTGGTTGAGCCACAGCTCAGAAGGAAGGAAAGGCACAGGAAGAAGCAGGGTAGGGTTGGAGAGGAGATGGAAAGGAGCTTTAGCTTGACTCTCCAGCTCAACTTAACCAGCTGAAAAGAGTTGATAAACCTGGGATAAGACTTTTCATCTTAATGGGAATTTCCTTGAAACTTTCTACCTCTATTCACCTGCACTAACCCTTCTCTAGCTTGATTCACCATAACCATATTACTTAGATTTCAATAGACTTCACTTTAGTCGTTGGTGTTAGAAGGATCAACACAGACCGAGCTTTCTCATAACAAAGGTGTTTATGCTTGATAAATTCCCTTGATGCCCTGTTATGGGATTTGTATTGACTTGACAAGAAATAATGAACTTTGCAAAGGGACAGAACTCCTTGGAAGGGAAATGTGAGAGTCTGAGTCAAAATTCTTACAAGAGAAAACAGTGCTGGGTGTTAATGTCTGCGAGATCTGACAGGGCCATCTCTGAGACCATAGTATTTGTCTGAGATCCTTAAATGTGTCTGTGGGTTGAGTTTTCAAAAGTTGAGGGACAATACGCTTTAATTAGAGCAGAAATAAGGCTAACAAAAGAGAATGGTTCTCCTTGCTGTGACCTAGTTTGTCTATAAGAGTTGCTAAGTGGGGTTAGTTCTGCTATTGAGAAAGCACCATTTATGCCCACTTCTCTCTCAGATGGAGCTAGCTCTCTACATGGCAAGCTTAGAAACCTTCCCTTAAAGATCCTTTGGGAAGGATGTGTCAAATAAGAAAAACTAGGTAGGAAATGTTTCCAAATAATACCTATCACAACTATGTATTCATTCTCAGCCTGCCAAGTCAATGGCCCATTGCATTTCTCCACACTTATAATGCATCTTAGACCTGTGTTAATATGGTAGCCACTAACCAATATGGCACATTTAATGGAAATCCATTAAAATTAGACAAAATTTTTACAAATTCCTCACTTGTACTAGCCACATTTCAAGAGCTCAATAACCACACACATGGCTAATGGCTATTGGAAATCACAGATATGGAATATTTCATCATCACAAACACTACTGCTGGGCAGCATTAGATACATCACCCTTCTAGAGAAGAGATTTTAGCCACAGTCTTCTTGCTTCACACCTGTCTTTATTTAAAACAAATTTCCCTAACATCCTAAGGCTGAGATGGAGCTAAAAATTCTCTTGTAAAGGATATTAATAGTTTAAGAATAAAAATTAAATATGACATCTATTTTTTTTAAAGAAGCTTATGTTGTCATTGTGGGTATTTGAAGTTGCTGGGATAAATTAATATAATTAAATAAAAGGCTGAATTCAATTGTGTGAGTTGTATTTGGTAATAATTAACAAAAGGACCCAGATGGCTTATTGCTTAATTGGTTGAACAAAGCAAGAATGTGGTGTTTCTTGCTTCCTTAATCATCCCCATGATTTACGACTTTATTACAGAAATGGCTGTCAACTCAGTCCCTGGATGGTACTTACAGACCCTTTATTTAAACAAAACAGATGCCTCTATTTGGTTCTAAAAGACCCATCTCCTTATACTGTAACTGGAATTCAAATTCCTTTCTTCTCTGTGGACTCAGTATTCATTTTATCCACAGTGATCAATTTAAAAGCAGAGAAACTTAGTAAATGAGAGATCTAATTCCCCATCTTGATTTTATTTGTCCATCTGACTTTTATGATTGCACTTTGGGGTGGGGGTACTGGGAACTGAACCCAGAGGCACTTTACCCCTGAGCTATATCCCCAGTCCTTTTTACTTTTTATTTTGAGACGGGTTCTCACTAAGTTGCTGAAGCTGGCCTCAAACTTGTCGTCCTCCTGCCTTAGCCTTTTGAGTTGCTAGGATTATAGGCATACACCATTCCTCCCAGAGACTGGAAGATTGAATTTTGTCATTATGCTCACCAAGCTCACCATCATTCTTTTTTTTTTTTTTTTTTAGTTGTAGGTGGACAGAATATCTTTATTTTATTTTTATGTGGTGCTGAGGATCGAACCCAGTGTTTCACGCGTGCTAGGTGAGCACGCTACCACTGCGCCATAACCCCAGCCCCCTCACCATCATTCTTAAGTATCCCACTGGTAGGGGAGATGGTGAGAAATGTTTAGTCACCAGTGTACAGTCCCATATTTTTTTAAAATGTTTATTTTTTAGTTGTAGGTGACAGAATATCCCTATTCTATTTTTATGTGGTGCTGAGGATCGAACCCAGTGCCTTGTGCGTGCTAGGCAAACACGCTACCACTGCGCCATAATCCCAGCCCCCAGTCCCATATTCGTTATGCTATTTCACAGCCATAAAAGCAGATGTCATCCCTGGAAGAGCCTTGATCAATTTCCTGTTTTGTCTCAATGCCGTAGATCCCACTGACAAACTCATAATTCCAACCTCAAAGGCATCAGAGTCTTTCAGGCTCATGACAATGATGCTGTCACTACAGCAGAACTTGATATTTTAGAGATCATGTTATCACGTCCACCTTGAGAGTGTTTCATTTTCTACTAACAGGCCTTGAAAAAGACAGACAATAAGTGGTCTGTGGCCAGTCACGAAATCTGGACAAACAAAATGCAAACAAGTCTCATTTTTTAAAGCACTTTGAAACAATAAGCACACATAGTTTACATAACATATAGAGTTGTGAAAACATGGAACAAAACATTGACGCAGGCTGCCTTGTTGGTCACAGCTCTGCTTACCTCACTATTTATGCTTTTTCTTTAAAACTCTTTTAAAAGTGCAACTTGTTGTCAAATACTTTGGCCAAAGCCCAAAACACCAACAGGTCCTGCCCTGATCATTCAAACACCTCAATTAGGCAAGCACAATAACCAAGGAGGGGATATTTCCAGGATTCTAGAACCTTCTGCTATTTCTATATGAATAATAGTCCCTCTGATCTTCAGTCTTCTTTCTAGTTTCAACTCCTTCTTGCATGAAATGCACTCTTTGGATTTGGAAGTGTGTCCTTCACATTATTTGACTATTATAAGGATCTTTGCTGGAGTGGTGTTCTTTCCACACAGGTATGTGGGATGTTCATATTTCCTCATCACCAAAATCTCTGCATTATATCACAATGTATAAACAGCTTGGCTGACTCTTTTGGCTTTAGAACAGACTCATCATGGTCACTCTTGCCCCATAGAGATGGTTTGCAAATTCAGCCCAAACAGACGGGATTCATGTTTGAAAAATTGAAGCTTTCCAATACCTCCCAAACTATTCAGCTACTCATAGTTGACTGACATCCCAGGACCCATGACAGATGCTAAAATGGTAGTCTTCTCTCTCAGAAAGAGGTTGGGGCCAACTCTGCCATGGCTTAGGCTTATAAAAGGCTCTTAACTTTCTAGTGAAGTGTTTGCTTTTTTCAGAGACCATCACAAAGGCAGTTGATCACTCCTCAGGCACAGACCAAGGGGAGCCCTTCTTAATGTCTTATCTAAATAAGATCCAGGAAGCCTGAACAGCTGTCCTTAAAGCAATGTCTTCCCCCAAATGCACCAATGCTGATCTGTTCTGAAGGGGTAGGAAGTGGCAGCTAATGGGAATACCCACCCTCCAACTCCAGCCATGGTGCCATAGTGGGAGCCCCTTTGTTCTTCTGCAGGATCCTGTCCCTTTTTTGGTGCTAATTGGCCCCAGGGAGAACACCTGACCCAAGCTGGGCCAATCAGCATATTCCCCAATAATTTCATTACAGATACTAAGAAATTAGCCTTTAAGTTACTTAAGAGATAATGTGAAAACTTATGAGCTTGTGGCATCCTTATTTTTTCCCATATGACTCTCATAAGCAGATAAAGGAGGTCTAAAGAGAGAATAAAATGGGGGAGGAGCATGGAAAGTAAATATAGAAATAGGAGCAGAGGCAAGAACTAGAGCATCATGACTGTATTCAGGTTGCTGCTTTCCAATTGTTCCCCAACCCGTGACTTGTTAGATCCTGGGTCCTAAGTCCCCAAGGAGCTCCCAAACATTTTGGTTTAATCCAGTGCTCCTCAAATTTTGCAGTGCCCACAAATCACCCAGGGACTGTGTTAAAATGCACATTCTGGTTCAGTAGGTCTAGGTTGGGACCTAATATCCCACATTCCTGCCAGATCTTGGTTAATGCTGATACGGCTGCTCGGTCCACCACTGTCTAAATGGCAGACATTTAAATTATTTCAGTAGCTTTTTTTCATTGTTATTTGGAGCTTGGAGAGTCCTCACTGGACAAGTTCTTTGATTATTCTTCTTTGCTTCTCACTGATCTCTTTGAATTCACAGGATAAGATGGTATGATCCTATATTTTATAGGACAATGCATCTAATGGAAGTAGTAACCACCATTGTTAATTAATTTCTCTCTTCACTCAGCACTCTTCCTCTTTCTCGTCTACTAATTTTGTTCTTTTGTCCATGGAAATTTTGTTGTTGTTGTTTTTGCTATTTGTCTGTGGTTATAATTGTGCCTCCTTCATTTTCTTTACCTTGCCCTCGACTCCCTTCTTCTCATCTTTGATCAAAATTGCTTTTCCAGGACCATGTTCTTATGGCAGCTTTTACCTTATGCTCAATTTTCCTGTCTGAATCTCTGTGCCTGTTCATTGCCAATTCCAAATGACTCATCCTGATGGAGTGGGTAGTGTTAGTTTCTCTAAGGAATTTTTGGAACACTGAGCAAACTAATAGCTCAGATTGGAAGCTCTTCTCACAGTTCCTCTCCTGAGGGAATCCACCAGTATGAAGGCACAGTAATGCTATTTGATATAAATTTGGGGTGATAAATTTGGTGCTGCTTGGAGCAGGGGAGCAGGAACATGGCCCCCATCTTGAGGAGATAGATGGGGCTCTGCCAGGCAGTTGGCCATATATTGAGGCTCTGCATAGAAGCAGCTGTGGGGGATCCTCCCCCTCCCCCATAGATAGATAGGCCAGAATCTGTGACCTCTAAAAATAGCCACAACTAATAGCAAAATATGAAATTAAATGACTCAAAACAAATCCAGATTCTGATTTTATGAATTCTCAAGTCCTACAGTGAAGTAAAAGCACACATAACTAAGAAGGAAAACCACATTCATCTTCCAACACCAAAGTCTACAGGAGTGACATAGCTTCACTCCCATCTCTCTAGTCTTACATCTTCAACTTGCTCCTAAAGAATTTTCAACTGTCAGTATCTGTATTTCTTTGCCTTGGTTTATTTTTTTTTCCCTAAGTCAAAAAAAAAGCTGCTTTATGATATGGAGCAGGTCCAAGATAGCTTGGAAGTCACATCAACCCAGAGCACTTCTCAATCAATGGCTGACAGGAGTTGGTATACAAATACCCCAGCTCCCTCCCATCTCATATAGGATAACTCTGGGGCATGTGTTCTACAGTTTCCCGCAGTTGACTGTGGGATTAAGCCCACAGTCATGGCTGCCTTAATAATGCATCTTTAATTGTTGACATTCCCTTTCTTACTCCCATAATTATGCTTCCTAGATTTATCCTCCAAGTAAAAACCACTTGCACTGATTCTTGACTCAGTGTCTCCAAAGACACATGGCTAGTCTCAGTGAAAGCTTCTGTCTACCAAGCATTTTGCTTATCAAATCCCATTCTGCGTATTTATCAGTAGTCCACCCCATGCTCCCGATACCCTCTGAGTTGAACATATCCCACCAAACTTCAAGACCAGAGTAGCCGTTTCCAGGTAACTCTGTCCAGAAGAAGGAGACTAAAGGGGCAACATGCATAGTCCTTATGCCAAGCTTATGTAACATTAGACATCCTTTCTCCTTGGGGAAAAGTGAGTAAGGGGTGGAAAGAGGCCATTAGTGTTCCACAAATTGATGTCCCTTCTCAAAGAAACCTGATGCTCAGAGAAACAAGGTTCCTCTGCATCACACGCATGCATATGTGTGCACGCATGCACACACACACACACACACACACACACACACACGCATTTCCCTCTCAAATTTCTCTGTGTTAGAGGATATGCAGGTATACCACAGAAGTTAAGAGTGGAGCACATGATTGCTTCCTATTATAAAGTAAGGAAGATTCAGATATGAGTTGGGTATTGAGGAACAGATGGGGTCCAGTGATATAGTGAACACCTAAAATGATCAGGGAGGTTTCATAATGAAGGCAAAACAGGGTTGGGTGTCTAGTCTTCAATATAAAGTTGTTTGCCTTATTGCTATTGGCCAAACTTTTAACAAAGACTTCCTGATTTGTGTGATATGTTGGGGATGGGAAGTGAGGTACAAGGCTGAGTTCCTCTCCAGACAGGGAGGGAAATGAGTAGCCATGCAGGTTGAATGGGCACCAGTGAGACAGAGTGTTCTGTGGAAGCAGGAACAGGAGGGCCACAAGGGATGGTGGTATAGGAAGAATTAATCCAAATTCTTGCCACATACCACCAAACAGTGCCAACCAAGACAAATTTACTTAGTTAAGATAACATTTTAACATTTTAGACTATGAACAAGGGTGGTTTCACAAACATTTTCTGTAAAGAACCAACTAAGTGTTAACTTTTTTGGCTTTGAGGGCCCTATCGTCTCTGTCACAACAATTCAATAATGCCATCATTGCACAGAAAGGGCCGTGGACAGTAATAAACAATGAATGTAGCTGTGTTTCAATAAAACTTTATTTATAAAAACAGATGGTGGTCAGCCTTGGCTGACTGCTGATACCCCTGGACTAGAGTCTTTAACTCAGCTCTCAGCTACAAAAGGAGATGCATTATAAATTGTCATTCTTTCTCTCTCTTTGGTATTGGGGATTGAACTCAGGGGTGCTTAACCACTGAGCCACATTCCCAGACCCAGCCTTTTTATATTTTATGGAGAGACAGAGTCTTGCTAAGTTGCTGAACTTGGCTTTGAACTTGCGATCCTTTTGCCTCAGCCTCCTGAGCCACAGGGATTACAGGCATGTGCCACTTTGCCCAGAGAATTATAGATTTTTTAAAACACACACACACACACACACACAAATTACCAAAGAAATCATGAATGAAAACTGCTGGATTGTAAATTTTAAATGGGTACTTTATATGATATGTAAATTTTATCTCAATAAAGCTGTTTAAGAAAGAAATTGTGAATGAGCTTGAAAAACATAAAACTATAGTGCTATAAATAATAAAAAAGCAAAAACAGACCAAAACAAAACAAAACAAAAAAGGAGGGAAACAATGTATATAACACAGGTTCTTATTAGAAGTAGACTCCAGTTCACTTTAGAAAGAGGTAAGAATAAGCAAACCAATAAATCCTTCTTTAAAATGAAAATAATACAACTTTGACATGGTAGCCCCTGCCTCTTAGCAGGGCATACAGGTTCCAGGTTCTGTTGATAAAGGTGAAGCAGAAAATACTTTCCTAACAAGACCACAGGCTGCAAGGAGAACAACGTGGAAAGGAGGGCTGCTAAGAAGAAAGGAGTAACTCAGAATTTTAGCCACACCAAAGGGGTTAAATGACACAAACAGATAAAATCTGATATTCTACTTTTTATCCTCTTGTGGAGAAGACACAAAGGGTAGTGTGTGTGTGCACGCGCGCACGTGCACGCACACACACACACATATGCTTTGCATTTAGGATGGAAGGTCAGTCAGACACAAGTTCTTATGTGGGGTGTGGACAATAACCTTTGCAGATTTATGCAAATCCCGATCTCTGGCTTCCAATCTCACCAGGCTTCAAAACACTAACAGTAGGAGGCAAGCCAAGGTAAAGGACTTCCAACAGGAGGGTTGGAGGCAAAGGCTACGTGGGGCCAATAAACCGTACTCTTTGTGCTCAGAAAACAACACTGGCCCATAAGACATTTAGCGGCCAAACCTGAGAGTGCCTGCTGCCTGTTACTCTGGGGCTGCCGGATTCATCATGTCCTTTCAGGTATCAGTGTCAGCATATCCAAGGCTGATTTCAGAGGAAATAAAGAGCCTGAGGCACCTCCCTCTCCCTCAACTCATGGAAAGTTCCAAAGAGATCCAATCCCATCTCTACTACACTACTCCCCATGCTGCTGACCCCAGATGTCATTGTCCAGTGAGTGTTGGCCATGTACCAGGAACAGGGGGACAGGCAGCATTAGCAATCTGGGCAGACAGGGGGAAGTCACAGCTCAGGCTATGTATATTTAGTTGTAGGCGGACACAATACCTTTATTTTATTTATTTATTTTTATGCTGAAGATCAAACCCAGTGCTTCACATATGCTAGGTGAGCACACCACCACTGAGATACGACCTCAGACCCATATTTACTTTTATCTTGGAGACTGTTTTCCCCCCTCAGCATCAGTCAGATGCTTGATGTAACAGAAGGATGAGAAATCCCTATTCTGACTGTTCACTGAGGCGGTTATTTCTCTCTCCAGTCAACTCTTCAAGAGTGTCCTCTCCAGGAAGATCCTTGGAGGCTCTCAGTGGTGGGTTAGTTTGCCTGGTGGTGGAGCCACTACTGTCTCCTTGAGGTTTCAGCTCTGTGCCCTTGACGATGACATCCCCTCAAGACCCATCTGGTCAGGTGTCCAGCAGACTTCTCCAATCCATCTGCCTCTCTACACAGATGGCTTCATCCTTGCAGGTGGGATCCAGGTGGAAATGTGATTATATGCTGCCCTTAGGTGGTTCTTGTCCTACACTGTTATTCAATACTGCTCACGGTAGACTTATTGTCTAGACTAAGCAATAGGCTTCCTTTACCAAAGAGCCATGGTCCACACTTCCTTAGTTTGCTTTTAGCACTTCCCTTAAAGCTGGATGCTTGATTTCATGGATTCTACCATGGAAGAGAAAGGGTTATACAGAAGCATGACATTTCAAGAGTTGGAAGAAAAATCAAGTAGAAAAAAAAAAGCCATAAACACTGATTGGGCAACAGACAGTAAGATCTCTGTGACCAAACATATGCACCCATCGTTAGAAATACCAGTAATAATGGGGGTTATGGCTCAGCGGTAAAGTGCTTGCCTAGCGCGGGTGAGGCACTGGGTTTGATTCTCAGCACCACATACAAATTAATAAATAAAAATAAAGTTATGATAAAAAGTCAACCTTAAAAAAAAAAGAATAACCACAACCCTAAGCAGTAAGCCAGTGCTATATGCTTTACCCACCTTATTTCTTTTTATAAACACAATAGGTCAAGAAAGTAGGCACCATTATAATCCCCACTTTAAATGAGCTCATTTTATATTTGAGGAGTGAATCTTTCATTTGGAAATTTTCTCAAGGGCTTGAAGAAATTTCTAAATTTTCTAGAAGGTTCTAGAGTTGGATCATCTGGTTTCAAGACTTCCACTTTTAACTTCCACGTTTGATGGTTTTCCAATATCTCTGAGTAAAGAAAATGAGGCCAAACAGTGACCATCCAAATAGGAAAGGGTAGAAATAAGGGCCATGTTGTTTCAGGGTCTGCCAAAATTAGGTACATCAGTTGGGATGAGGTCAAGTGCAAGTAACATAATAACCAACCCCCAGGGGATTAAAAATAATGACTTTTTGTCATCTCACATGCCAAAGCTGAAGATAGGCAACTCCATTCTTGGTGCAATGGCTCATAGGCATCTATGATCTGAGCTTTTTTCTTTAACCTTCCATTCGCCATTCCTGTTGGTTTTTGTTCCTGATATCTTTATTTTTTTGTGGCCAACATGGACAGCACAATGCAAATATTTGCTCCAGTAACCCAAATAGGATGGAAAGAAGCAGCAGAAGCAAGTACTCTAATATCCGTTGAAAAAACAAGATTTTCCCAGAAGCTCTCCAGAAGACTTCCTCCTGTCTCATTAGCCAGAACTGCATCATACGGTCACACCAAGCAGCAAGGGAGGCTGGGAAAAACTAAGAAAATGCCCCTGCAAGAGGAGAAAGGACACACAGACACCCAGAACCTATCCTGGGTTCTGGGAGCTGAGAAAATGGAAAGTTGGTTGGTAGGTGGTCTATAACAGCATCTGCATTGGGGGGATGCCTCCTCTCTCAGGCCAAACTAGGTTTTACTTCTGCCTTTTATCATTAGGAGGTAAAACTGCACCCCACAGAGACAGAAACATAAAATTCTGTGCTCACACATCCTGGATATTATTCACTTAGCTTATGCTGCCTTTTTTTTTTTTTTTTTGGTAACAGGGCTTGAACCCAGGGGTGCTTAACCACTGAGCCACATCCTCAACCCTTTTTATTTTTATTTTTTTAAATTTTTTTTAGTTATATGTCGTAGCCCAAAATCCTCAAGACACTGTTTGACAAAGTTCTGGTGCCTGCAATGGATCAGGGTGAAGAGATGCACTCCTCAATATATTTCTTGTTGGGATGCCCCTTCTTAGTTTGATAGAATTCATTGTGCTTGCTTGTGTCATTATTCTAATTCCCAGAAAGACAGGATCAGCCAATCCTGGTCCCCTAAAGTCTCTTGTAATCAAGGAGAGGCATTTGACCACCCAGGAGAATAAACAAGAAAATCCCCATCAGGATAGTACTATTGATATGATGTTTCTTAGTAGTAATTCTAGAAATTCCCCTGATGATAGTTTCACTTTAGATATGTTATCCAGAACACTTAGGCCCACAGTTTCCCCAATTACATTTGGAAGTGCTCTCAGGCCTGGCTGTAGAAGGCTGCTTTGGCAACTTCAATAAAGTGAGCTATGGGAAATTGTGGCTCCAACTAGTCCCCTTTTCTTTTCTTTTAATCAATGACTGTAAATCACTATAAATAAAGTGCTGGTCTGACAGACACAGCTGCACCAAACCTGGTCTCTGTGTTTCATTGGTGCTATTTTCGCCATCACCACTCATCCCACCTCAGGACCTGACACCCTGCGGAGGCTGGACCCCCTGTAGTTATACATGGACATAGTGTCTTTATTTTATTTATTTATTTTTATGTGGTGCTGAGGATGGAACCCAGTGCCTCTCACGTGTGAGGCAAATGCTCTACCACCGAGCCACAACCTCAGCCCCTCTTTTTATTTTTTATTTTGAGACAGGGTCTTGCTAAGTTCCTTAGGGCCTCACTAACTTGCTGAGGCTGGCTTTGAACTTACGATCCTCCTGCCTTAGCCTCTCACTTCAGCATCCCAATCCACTGAGATCATAGGTTTGTGTCACTGGGCCAGGCTCTAGATTCTGCCTTCTGACCAAGGTAGGAATCTTCAACTGCCTCAGAACCAGCTCAGTGTACTCAGTTTAGCGTATGTGGAGGGCAAGAAGGGCACTTGCCGTCTGGATCTGAACCTCTGCCTCTAGAGTTAGTCAAACATTATAAGAAGCAAAGGTGTTCTGATCTCTTTTATTCCACATCTTCCAGAAAAAAACTATGGTCTAAGCATGACAACCAATAAAACTTTGCTTATTTCTGACTATGAGAAATAGGTTTCTACTTGCTTTCTAAAAGAAACAAAAGTAAGTAATCATGGCTTATAAAAATCAGTAAAGAAAATGAAAACAAACAATGATCATTCAAATAGAAATGGGTAAAAATAAGGCTAAAGGGGATTCGCATGGGTGTGATGATTTCTTCCTTTTTTTAATATCACATGAAAACTTATGCTATAGGAAGCTGGTTGAAGATCTTGCTTAAAACAACAGTGACAGCCTTTTAATCCCGTTTGCTTTCCTTCAATGGCAAAAGGGATTAAATGATAATGTCAAGGGGTCTCTGTATTTTCTCAAGACTTTCCTATAAGGCAGGTGCTTAAGACAAAATCCTCCAACACTTGGCTTCCAATTCTCCTCTTCTTAGTCCATTCAGTAACCACAGAAGGAGAAGGATCTGGCCAATACTCAGAGGAGCTGGGCATTGTGCTGTAGCTAATTTCAATGGCTATGCTTTAGGTTGTCTGCAAAACACAAAGTTTACGGTTGACATATTTACAATTAGCAGCCCAGATTATAATGCCTTTTCCAGAGTAAACTCTAGTTAGTTATCCCTTAGGATTACTTTCCAGATTAAAAACAATAAATAGTTATTGAATGCCTATTACATGCCAGGGACACTTCTAGGTTCTTGTCTCATGTGTTTTCTGAACCACTGACTTTGGACAACTTGATGAGTCATCTATGAATCAGAAAATTACAAAATATCATCTTCACTGTATTTTATGTCAGCACAGATTCATGTACTCTCTGGTTTCTGGGAAGGCAGAGATACTTCAAAAACAATTCCAGGAAAGCAAATGAATGTGCCTTTTGATGCATTTACCAAGTGGGATACAAAATAGACCTAGATTTGTACATAACAATTCTTTTCTTTCCAACATTGCCACGAGGACATGTTCAGCATACAGTGACCCTGAAAGCACATCTTTTGTGTACTAATAATCTACCTCTATTCTGATAGCTCCCAGGTGAGTCTCTAGCTTTGAACCTCAGATTCACTCACTTAAGCACCTTCAACTTAAACTACAGCCCAAGTGATGCATCTAAAGCACCGCCCTGCTGAAATCCCTTCCCTGATGCCTTATCACATTCAGAGGCACATATTCAGGCTCCCTGGCACAGACTGCCTACATGCTTGGCCACCCTCTGGACTGAACTTCTGACACTCATCGCACCATCTCTGAATAAAAACAATTTGTCATTCCCAATACAATACCGTTTTCTTTTCCCTGCTTTTGCCATGCTTTCTGCCCAGAGTGCCCTACCCTCTTATCATGAGCCTGCTCAGAGCTAGCAGGCAAGACCCAGTTCATGCATCATCTCTCTAGACTCTTCTCCACACGCCCAGACTGAGTTAAGTGCTCCATTTCTGGAGCGCTGTGTATGTAGCTCTGGTTTCACATAGACCACTTTGTTGTTGTTGTTGTTGTTGTTTTTTTAAATATTTTTTTTAGTTGTAGATGGACACAAATATCTTTATTTATTTTTATGTGGTGCTGAGGATCGAACCCAGTGCCCCACGCATGCGAGGCAAATGCTCTACCACTGAGCCACAATCCCAGCCCCACATAGACCACTTTGTATCACAAGTTATCACACATATTTCTTCCACTAGATTTTAAACAAATTTTGCTTATCTTTTCCCTAGGGTTCCTAACCCACTATCTGACTGTGGATAGGCACATAATATATCCTTATTGATCTTGAATTAAAATGATAAGAGCTTTCTTTTGGATCTAGGGTGAAGTAGAATGAAGATGGGAAAGTTACAGAACTCCGCTTAGACACCTGAGAGCTCTTATCTGAGTTCAAATGTAAAAAGCCTTCATCCTGATCTCTTTTCCAATGGGTCTAAGTTCCTCCCAAGTGGCTGCAACAGTTCCATATCATATTCACCCACTACACTGCTCCAGTTAGCTACTGCTGCATAACAAACCACATCTAAACTTGGCAATTTAAAACAACAACTGCTTCATTATCATAACTCACAGTTTTGTGGGTCAGGAGTGAGACATGGTTCCACAAGGCAGTTCCTCTGCTTCAGGTGGCACTAAACGGTATGACTCAATGGCATTCAGTTATGGTCAGTCTGATCTGAAGGGTACAAAAGAGTTTAACTCTCATGGCAAGAATGTCAAGCAGGCTGGGCTCAGAGTCCCTTTCCTCTCCATGTCCTCTCAGGACTTCAACTCCCATGTTTTCTGCTGGAGAGTAGTCACATTTCTTATACGGTACCTCTGTGTATCTAGAGATTGATGTGGAAATCACCAGCCCTCTTAAAGGCCAACCTAGAACTAAAACAGCATCTCCTCCACTGTACTCCTTTGCTCAGAGCAATCCCAGACCAGCCTCAACTCAAGGGAGAGGGGAAATAAGCCTCACCTATCAAAAGGAGTAGTAGCAAAAAATGGGCACCTTATCAATAGGCCCAGTGTCCAAGACTGAGTCTATGTCCCAGAATCCCCAGCAAAAGCTCTGAGGTTCACTCAAACTAAACAGACGATGAACCAATTTCTGTGACCAGGAGCTTGGGAAATATTGGTTGGGGCTGGAGGTGGAAATAATTCCAGTTAACATTGTGGTTAAAAAATTCTGCAAGAGACATTTCACAGAATATGATCCATCAACAAATATATGAAAAAATGTTCAACATCCCTAGAAATTAGAGAAATGCAAGTTAAAACTACACTGAGATTTCATCTCACTCTAGTCAGAATGGCAATTATCAAGAATATAAGTAACAATAAATGTTGGTGAGGGTGTGGGGAAAAAGGTACACTCATACATTGCTGGTGGGACTGCAAATTAGTGGAAAGCAGTATGGAGATTCCTCAGAAAACTTAGAATGTAACCAACTTTTGACCCAGTTATCCCACTCCTCAATATACACCTAAAGGACTTAAAATCAGCATACTATAGTGAGGCAGCCACATCAGTGATTATAGCAGCTAAACTCACAATAGCTAAGCTATGGAACCAACATAGATGCCCTTCAACAGATGAATAGATAAAGAAAATGTGATATATATACACGGTGGAATATTACTCAGCCATAAAGAAGAATGAAATTATGACATTTGCCAGTAAATGGATGGAACTGGAGACTATCATGCTCAGTGAAATAAACCAATTCCCCAAAACCAAAGGTTGAATGTTCTCTCTGATACGCAGATGCTAACACACAATGGGGTAGGGGGCGATAAATAGAAGTACTTTGGATTAGACAAAGGGGAATGAAGGGAAAAGAGGGAGATGGGAGTAGGAAAGACAGTAGAATGAATTGGACATAACTTCCCTATGTTCATATATGAATATACGACCAGTATAACTCCACATCATGTACAAGAATGGGAAGTTATACTCCATGTATGTATGGTATGTCAAAATACATTCTACTGTCAGGTATTTCTAAAAGTAACAAATAAAAATTTTTTTAAAAAGAAATTCTGCAGGAAGGAGATAGCAGTGGAGATTGCTGGGGACACATATTATTTTGGAGTCACCTAGTAATAGAACCTGAACTGGGCCTTGTATGCTGGTGGTTTATTTGTGTGTGGGAGGTGATCCCAGGAACCAAGAGTGAGGGAGCATAGACAGTGAGACAGGGAAGGAAGAAAAGCCAAAGTAAGGGTATTGTGGGCAATGCAGTGGGAGGCTTCCAAATTTGAGAGAGTGGCAGAACCAGATACTCCTCTCAGTCCAACGAACGGGCAGCAGGCTGGGACATTTTTCAACAAACTCTCATCCCTTACTTGTTGAAGTTTACACCCAGGACCAATAGCCCTTACAGGCTGCACGTACAAGAGCAGAGCAGGCTATAAGGCTTCCAAAGCTCCAAGGCAGAAAACCGAAGAGGTCTATGCCTGACTTGGACATTGTACAATATGCATCTGAGCCCATATGGAACTGCCCACCAGAGCTAAGGCTAAAATCCCCTGGAGGGTCAGGGATGTGCATGGGACACCAAAAACATCTGCAGTAGGAACCAGCTAACAAAGGTTCCCTCAGGGTCAGAATCCAAACTGAACTCTAGGGAGCACTTCTAGAGCTGGGTGGACACTCAGAGAACATCTCCTTCCTTTTTTAGTGGATCAACATTAGACATCTTCCCTTGGGCCTCTGTGTCCACCAGGAACACAACTATGGTCAAAGTTGGGTGCATTGGCACTCGCTGCAACGAGAAAGACCGCACGTCACTGGGATTCACGGGTGTTTCATAGGAAGGTGTTCAGAGAGGCTTCTTAGGACATCAGGGTTTGGTTAGATGAAACCCTGGGGAAGGTTTAGTAAACACATAACTCTGGATTGGGCACTTTCAGAAGGTGGGACAATTTTACCACTGGACATCTCAATAATTGGTATCTAGGAGGTGACGGGAGGAACAGAAGGGCTAGAGCTGTGATTAATTGGCAAATGCCACTCCTGTTTGCCAGGAGAGGAGCCATTTGGTCATCTCTGTAGTTTTCCCATGTTCTTTTTGTCTTTGCTCAGACTGGATGCCCATGTGGTCTTGCTATTATCTCACTCCATCGCCATCCCAGATCAACCTGTCTGATGCTGGTGTTCTATGAAATTGTGTACATTAAGCAGGGAGGGGCCCCAGAATCCAGGCCTAGTGGCTGGTGCCTTTTTGTTTCTCATATGTCAGGTGTTACATGACATGGACTTTGTGCTCTCAGAAGAATGGCAGATGCCCATGTTAGTCCCGCTACCTGGCTCTGAGCAGCAGTCAACTCCAGAAGCACCCAGGACACAAGAATAAGTGCGGATTGAGAGAACTCTTCTGAAATCTGGCCAAGACATTTGAGTGGCTTCTCTCTGCCCTTTCAGCAACTCACAGCTAGAACATTCATGGTGGAAACTTGGGGTGATGCCACAAGCAGGGAAGCTGACAGGGCCCACAGATCCATTTCCCATCATTCGAGAGTGACACAGCATGATGGTGACCGTTCGGATAGCATTCCTGGCCACAAAATTTTTAAATTAAATGGATCCTGGCTCCCAGGGAGGAGAGTGATGGGTGTGCCACGTGTTACAGACTCTGCTGCTGGCTCCAGCTACACAGGAGAACTTTAAATGGAACTTGGATCCTGTAGAGAGGTTTTGGTGACAGGATTGATGAATAATCACTATATTGAGCAGTGCTGATAGAAGGCCCCAGCTGGAGGACTGCACTAAGCATCGTAACACCATTAGGCAAATCACAAGTTTAAGGAAATCAACAGTCTGGGTACACAGTGGAGAAAGCTACATGTTCCAGTGAAGGTGCAGACTCCTTGAGCCCCATCTCAGCTGCACCATTGGCACTTAGACCATGGAAAGTCAAGCAGGATCTCATTGCAACTTCTGGAAATGCCATTCCTTCTCATTAGAACCATGCTTAAGAAGAGAGTCTTGCACAGAGGTTAGTATTCTGGACCTGAGCCAGAGACCACCTCACCTAGGTCAGGGGCATGTGGCCCAACCTGGGGCCATATCATTTATAATATGACTGCAAAGTTCAGTAAGATCACATGGGGCAACTCTGACGTCCGTATCACATATCCTCGGGCATCCACAGCCACTGAACGATTCTGTGTGGGCTCAGATTCCCGTAGCCCTGTGCTAAGGGCTCCACATTCTGCCTGTGTCTGTTCTGAAGGCAGAGCTCTTCACACAGCCAGGGAACAAGCAGCTTGGCTTGCAGGTACAGTTAACATCCCCAGGGTTATCTATCCATTGGTTCCTAGGGATGTTAGGGTCAAGTTTGGGAGGCATTGCACATAACATTAAGGGAGGTCAGTGTCTCTCCAACCAGTGAGGGGACAGGAACCAATGGATAGATGCCCCAGCCTCTAGCTTTCATGTAGATAATTCTAGGATGTGTTCTGTATGCTTTTTGGGTGGGTCCAGAGGAAAGAGACAACAGCTCTGATGACTGGCGATGTTGACGTTTTCTTCCATCCCATCTCACTTCCCCACTCCCGCTGCTGCTTCCCAGGTTCACCCCGTAACATAAACCACTTGCACCCAAGACTTCACTTTGGTCTCTACTTTTAGGGGAACCCAAGCCAAACCAGGTACAAGTACAGCCTTTCCTTATGACTCAGGCTCCCCAGGTCCAAAAACTTTTCAAGTGACTAACCCAAGAGCCTAAATCAGTATCCACAACATGATATATGGTTAATAGATATTTGTTCGGTATATGAATGAATGAATATGAATAATAGAGGGAGAAGAAAAAAAACAGGAGGTGGGATGGAGAAGGAAATTTGGGGTGACACTGAGGATGAAGTTATCTAGCCTCCAGCTTTGGAGGGACCCTACTCTTTCCAGACGTTGTGGCTGGTGATATCGTCCCATCATTCATCATTCCTCAGCTCAGAAGGCTGCTGTGGTTCCTGTTGCCTGTGGACAGACACAGACCTCCCTTAATGTTATGTGCAATGCCTCCCAAACTTGACCCTAACACCTTCCATGCAGGGCACACTGGTCCATAAGCCTTGGGCCATTCTGAGAGAGCTGTGCTAAGACAACAACAAAAATAGGTATTTAGAAATGGATTTCAAATTAATTTTGTTGAGGGCAACATATTATCTTGCCCATGCATCACTCTACAGCAGAACCCAGTAGAGAATAATAGATTCTGTATATATAGTAATACACTTACAACTTGGGAGGCAAAAGCATAGTATCAAATAGCTAGAAAGAAATGTATCTCCATCAGTGAATGCTGGAAGGATTAGTGGAACTGGAAGGATTACAGTAGTAAAATATTTTTTTTAAAAAAAATGGGAGTAAGAGGGACCAAGCCAAGCAAGATGGCACACACCTATAATCCCAGTGATTCAGGAGGCTGAGGCATGAGTATCACAGGGTGGAGGACAGCCTCAGCAACTTAGCAAGGCCCTATCTCAAAATAAAAAATAAAAAGCGTTGGGATGTAACTCAAAAGTAAAGTGCCCCTGGGTTCAATCCCCAGTAATACACCCCCCGCCCCATTTGTTAGAGGAACAAATGAAATTCTATCTTATGAGTTATTTGACTCATGGCTTTTAACTTCTCAAAAAGCAGAAGAAACAGAATGAGTATCTTCCCAGTGTTTTGTTGTTATTGTTGCTACATACCCTATTATTATTTTACTTCAGAATGTGGCTTTTCATGCATAAATGCAAGAGTAAATTTCGAATGAGTCTGGTCTGGGGTGGAAGATGTCTTTTATTCCAGCAAATACAGTAGTACGTGCGTGCCTGTGTGTGCGTGCGCGTGTGTGTAAGATACCTGTTACATTGTAGAATGCTTGAGGACAAAGGCTTGTCAGTCATGATAAAGAAATATGGATCAATAATTGTATTGAATGAATGAACTAGGAGAGGTGCTGCAATTATTAATCACTGAATGCCTGAGACTGTGCTGCGTGCTTAGCACAGGTCTCATTTAATCCTCACGCCTATCCTACAAGATGATTTTTAACATTCTCAGAAGGGCAAACTATGTCTCCCTCAAGGTCACAAAGCTAACAAAGGATTCAAATCCAGGAACCGCGGATCTCAGCGCCGTGCCCTACGCATTGGCCGGCGGCCGCCCTGAAAAGCAAACTTGCGCCCTCTGGTGGCAGAACTGGAACAGGCACCCAGTCAGAGAAAAAGAATATTAAAACAAGCTACATGCCTTAATGGGTTTGTGAAACCTAAAAAAGCAAACAAGCATGTCTGTGTCTTCCTATCACCCACAACCCCACAACCAAACAAAGGTAATGCAAAGCTAGAATCAGGTAACCCGGAAGGGGGTTCTCTAGGTGAAGCATGGTTTCCTACTGAAATGCAATTTTTTTTTCAATACTGAAACATAGTAACCTCTCACCACCCTATGAGATCTCCTTCCAAATTTCCAGGGCTTCCTTTGACCTCAGTCTGCTGCCCTACCCAGACCAAGCATCAGGAACACAGAATATCTAAACTTGTGCCCCTGGTCTCCAGTTCCTCTGTGAGCAGCCAGGGTTATTTTGGTGATTGTAACTCTCCAGCACAATATTAATGACCTACCATCCACCAATCCGTTCCCCTCCCAGGTGCAGTCCCACCTGCTCTATTGTCCTAGATTTTGAGGAAGGGTGGTGTTCTGTTCCATACAGTCTATTCACAACATTACTGAGAAGTTATTGTTCAAGTTGCTGTTCACTACCTTCTGACCCCCTCGAAACACATGACAACTTATTCTGCCCTAAGGAACATCATAGGCACCTTAGGCAGCAGACAGGTAATCATCCTCCTAGCCTCCCATCATGTGTTGGGTGTCATTCCCTCCATCTCTCCTTCCCCCTCTATTCTGTCTGCTTCCTCCCTGCAGGTTCTGCCTCCCTCTTTCATACATACAAAGAGCTGATGTAAGAATATGTATAAAACTCTAAGGACACTGGAATACAAACAAAGTGAGTATGAAAATATGCACAGAGTGAGCTGTGCAGAAAAGCTAGCTTTGTCTATGGAGAGGACATCTGGGCCAGATGATGCATCCTTCTCTAAATCACATCTAAATTGAATGAGGTGAAGAACACTAGCCATCCAAGGTCAATGGTGTCTTCAGTTCCAAGAGAAAAAAAAAGATAGAGATACAAATAACTGTGAAAGCAACAGAGATGGAAAGCAGTCGTCTCTGTGTTTTTACTTGAAATAGGGATGCATTTTTAAATGCATTGCTTTGCTCAGGCCAGAGGTGAAGTCGAAAGCACTCACACGGCCAGTTACCACTGAACACCTGTGGGAGGCATCACTGAGCTCTCTCACACAGTAGAATTCCTCTCTTCCAAGAAACTATGACTCCAGCACAATTTTTCCAATATGTAGCAAGGACCATCCTTGGAATCAGTCCTCCCTCCCACAGGAGAAGCAAAGGAGACCCAACTGGGCTCTAAACAGTAATGTGGCTGGGGAGGGTACTTGTCAGTGTGTGTGTGTAGGGGGCAGCAGCAGGGCATAGCAGAACCTGTCCACTTTGGAGTGTGTGGAAAGTAGACTGATTAATAAGTTACCATTTCTCTAGCTCCTGGCACTGTGTTTGGCATCTAGTAGGTACTTAGCAAATACTTCTGAAATCAATAGTAGTGGCAACACTTACTGAGCACTTTCCACTCGCCCAGCACTGTTCTGAGTTATGTTAACTCACTTTATCTTTCAACAACCCCATTAGGCAAGGGATACTATTGTCCCCATTTTACAGATGGGAGGACAGGGCAGAGAGAAGCTAAAGTTCTCCAGATCAAACCAGAGACAAAACAAAGACAAGACAGGTGAAGCAGGTGCTGTGCTATATGTTTGTCATTTCATTTGGTTTTCATAGTAACACTATGGAAGGAGTGTTTTTTACAGAAGACGACACTAAAGTGCAGAGGTGGTAAAATATTTCCTAAAGTCACACAGCTAGTAAGTGACAGACCCAAGATTTGAACAAGGATGAGTCTTACTCTGATGGAGATGGAAGGACTTATTCCCCATGTTCCTTACTGTCAGCTCGAGTGAGTGAGTTGTTAGGTTGTCAGGAAGCAGTCTGGCAGTGTCCAGTGTTGTACAAATGTCAGCTGGCCCTAACTGACAGGCCATGACCACTAGTGATACCGCTGATTACCGGTGATGATTTCTGCTTCTTCACATGCTGAAGTGTAACATTAGAGAAGCATGCCAAGGCAAGCATTTAAGCAGGGTTTATTTAAAAGGGGGTAACACAGACTTCTCCCGGGAAGGAGAAGGGAGCCATAGCTGGTATCCTGGTATCTCAAGAAGTACACATGTTTTGCCTCTTTATATGTCCTAAGCTTCCTTTGTTCTCCTGCTCTCTTACCCTTATCTCTCTTCTTCTGTACATGAGTAGGCCCAGGAGATGCTGGCTGGGATGGCCAAAAGGTGAAAAGCAGATGGATAATGTGGAGTGATCTGAGCAGGAAGGGGGAGTAATTAACTCCTTTTAGAGAGGGAAAATCCCTGGGACAGGTTACCTTTAACAACAGGTTGGATCAGGGGCAGGTTATCTTGATAAGGGTGGAGGAGGGGCTCTGAAGGCATTAACATTTCAATACCTCTCCAACTTCCCAGACCCAAATTGGTCTCCTTTATTGGACCTGACTTGATTTACCTATCTACACTGACTGCCTGTCTAATTCTGGCTTCACTAGCACCCTGGGATTAGTTAGAGATTCAGGGACTGTGGAGGTGTGCAAAGGTCTCACCAACCCCTCCCGTTCACCAGGTGTCCTCATACTGGCAAGGATGAATGGGGATGGAGGTGAGAGGCCTGCAAAGGGGATAGCGCTTCCAAGAGGAGGCAGCTCTGGAGCCTCCTGGGGCCAAGGGATGAGAAGGGGCACTCAGGTGGGGGTGGGATCCAGGCCACTTTATCCTGCATGTGCTGGACCACAGGGGCATGTTGAGTGGGGAAGGCAGAACACCAGTTGCAAAGGGCTGCCCAAAAATTCACTCAGAAAGACTTTTTTTTGCAAGACTTTTTTTCCCTCCTGCTTTTCAATGGTAATTCATTTCTGCCTGTTATTTCTGTTTACAATAACAAATTATGGGAATAATCCAATTTATAATAAGGGAATTTCTGGAGGAAGTCCAAAAATTACTGAATTGGTCATATGTTAGGTCGACTCAAGATCTCACAAGGCAAACGCAGAACGTACAATATGGTGAACCCCATGCAGCTGTGGCAAATGCAGAACATACAATATGGCGAACGCCACTGTGGGGAACGAAGCATCAAGCAGCCTGCATGCGCAAAGGAACAGCCAACCAGATGCTGATATGTAAGCAGTAATGGCACCTCCTACCAATCAGCGGACTTTTCCTGACTCATCCTGGAAGAACTCTGACCTCAGCAGGATCCCCTGACAAACTCTAGGGGAACACAGGACTCCAGATATCTCCTGTTCCTGCCTTAAGCCTTCCCCTTCCTGACCGGGCTCTTTAAATTTTCTGTACTGTGGAACATGTGTGCAATTCTCCCCTCCTGCTCTGTTGGACTGGGGGAATTCGCCGGAAGCTTACATCCCAATAAAGCCTTGCCCAGAGGTTTTAATTTGCCTCCTTTTGGTCATCTGGCTTTACAATATCAACTGTGGTAAGTTAAAAGCAAACATGTATAGAATTTCACTTTTGTAGAAAAAAAGGCAGATGTATACCTGAATGCGTGTGAACACACACATGTATGCATGTGCAAGTGTATGTGAAGGAAAGAGAGAGAACTGGAAAGATATACAGCAAGATATTGCTAGGTACTGAGTTGTTGAGAGGCGGGCAAAAGGACAGTCAGTGCAAGTAATGAATGATTGATTGGGTCGGGAAGATGGGGCTGATTCAAGAGGAAATAAAAGCTAATACCTTCAGAGCACTTTCCCCTCTTCCACCTGTTGCCTAGGCTACCTGCCTCCAGGGAATTGTTCCTCCCCCAGGGAGTTGTAGGACTTGTTAATGAATGCCCGGTGGGCCACTCCCTGTCTCTACCCTTTAAAGGCTCTTTTGGCCCACATTTAGGTCACATAGGCAGGATAGGGTAGAGAGAGCATAAGAACAAAGGAAATCTATAATGTATTATTTTTTAACAAAAATTTAATGGCAATTTCTCCTCTCTTTCCTCTGTGCTTTGCTTGGTGGGAATTTGGGCAATGGATAGCTTACCAAAAAATTCCATGGTTATTAGCCCATTTGATCTTCACAACCCTGAGAGATCAGTTTAATTATTCTCATTTTATTGAAGCAGAAACAAGCACTAAGTAACTCTTCTAAACTTGGTGTGGGGAGCTGAGTCTCAAGCCCAGGTTGTTTATATCAAATGTCTCATCTTTTTCACCCTCTAAAAATATATTGCTACGACATTGTAACACAAATAAAAAAGGCAATGGAAGAGAAAGAGGAAGTCAGGTGAGGCTTTGGTTTCTTCAGTATGTGAGTACCATGCCACATTCTGGAAGGAATCTGTCCAGTAGAACTTTCCATGATGATAGAAATGTTCTATACTTGAACCAACCACCATGGCAGCCACAAGCTATGGCCACATGTATACATTTGTACTTGAAATATGGTGGTGTGGCTATCAAGGAACTGCCTTCTTATTCTTGGTTAATTTAATCAATTTAACTTAATGTTTAAAAAGCCACATGGAGCTAGTGGCTGCCATGTTGGATAGACCAGCTCTAGATCACAAAAGCCCTGCTGGGTGCATTTCTAGATGTCACTGATGCCAGTAACCAACAGGCTGTGTTTACCTCAAATCTCTGGGGTGAAGTCCTGCAAATGTCAGCTTCCTTGGACATTCACATTAAGCAGGCCGCCCCGTGGGAACGAGAATACCTGGTCCAGAGAGTTTTTGACTGCACCTTTCCCTGATGCAAGTTGGTCTGGGCTTGGCCTGCCCCAAACTGGAGTCCAGTGGGGCTCTGGTTCCCTCTACAGGCACTGTCTAGTATTGCTGCCACTTCACTCTTCCTCCTCCTCTATCCCAGTTGTGGACCAGTCCTCCAAAGGCTGCCTCTTTAGACAAGCCAGGACAACTTCGTCCAAGAGTAGAGACAGTCATTTGCCTGTTCAAAGACATGTCAGAAGAGAACAGAACTAAGAGGGACTTTAAAAGTCTCTTCTATCCCTGTTAACAGTTGAGAAACAAAGCCAAGAGAAGTGACCAATATGTCCTTGTCCTCTTTGTCCAGGGCATTGATCCACTGAGTCCACAGATGGGACAGGAACACGTGTACAAGCAAGAAAAACAGGAACCATCTGGTCAAGGTCAGGCATTCCTTTTGCCTCTTTATGTTCACATAGTAATTCTTCAAAATTGCTAATGAGTAAGCTATATGTTTGGCAAAGAGAACCAAGCTGCCAATCACCAACATATACAATTGGGTCCTTATTAGCAAAAACTATTTGTCTTGTTTTCAAATATTTTCTGTAATGCAATTCTATTATTTAAAACTCTCCCTTGTGCAGATATTAGGCTCAGCATTCAAACAAAAAATGCTTGGAACATATTTATTGATTGAATGACACCATTTATTCATTTTGGAGTGAATAACTATTGACACATCTGAACACATTTCCAAGCAGAAAGTTCTCCTTCGTGTCTAACTTCACTAATTTTTTTTCTCCTGCAACTCAGCATGGTACAGAGAATGCTTAGCCAAGCCAGATGGGCAAGTCATTAATAGACAATATTCTGCTAGGAATATATAAGCTATATCTGGCAGACTTTATTCAAGGTCTAAAGTTTGAAGTTTCAGACTTAAAGTAAGAGCTGCTCTCCTGACTTAAAAGGGTCTGGATAACAAATTGTTGGGCATCAGCAAAATGTGTCAGGGAATTAGTTGCAACAAAAATTCTCAAAACGAGTCATCCTCAAGTTCCAGCAACCACCAAGCAGACACAGTAGGTGAGTAGTCAGGGTGCTATTTTTCACTTTTAATGACTGTATGAATATAGGGTGCTATTTTTATTCATAATTAGAGCAAATAAATGTCTTCAAATGGATGCTTATGGTAGACTTTGGAAATATTAACCTGCTATTAACAGAGTTACATTGTGAAGGAGAAGGCTGAATTTTAATATAGAAAACATAGCCAAAGCTTCACTCATCTCAAAACAAAAAGGAAGCAAAAATTAATCCCATGAGGTTGTTATCTGATGTCTGATCAGAGATGAGAGTAACTGGCTTGTTTTAATGCTTCAACTGCTTCCATTTTATTACTTGAAAATTTGTTCCATTATTCAAATACTGCCACAGGAGAAGGAAAATGGGATTTGGTGTTAAAAGTGTTAGATTGAAATGTCAAGTCTGCCATTTAATGAATGGTAGATTTGATTACTTTTCAGAAATATTCACTCCTTCCTTTCAACCACCTCCATAACAGAACTGTATTTCCCTGCTGGCTTGATGTTGGGATTAGGCACATGACTTGTACTGGCGAGTGGAATGGTGGCAGCCATGACGTAAACAAAGAATGAAAGAAACGTGTGGTGTGAATGAGCTTTTGCACCTCTGGCCCAGGTGGTCCACTGGTCCAAGGAGGAAGAGAGACCTGGGACCAGACCCAGTCCAACCTGCACTTTATAGTCACCATGCCAAACTCAGCCAGGATCAGCCAACCCCCAGCTGACCAATAAACATTAAAGCAAAAATAAATGACTATTGTCTTATGTTTGGGGATGGTTTATAATGCCTCAATTCTTGATTGACACATTGGCAAAGACTTGGTCTTAGTTAACATGGGGGTTATTATGCATACATCATAGTGATCTAAATGGCCTGGTGTTAAGAGCAAATTGTGTCCCAGTCCCGCCCAGGCTTCCACAATGTTATATGTGATGATAAACCAGGATGAAACTTCTCAGAATTCCCTTTCCTGTATGGTCCTGGGTTAGCAATGACCACAAGAGAAATTTTGTGCAAGATTTGGAAGTCTGAAGTGAAGCAACAGACATCCTTTTTATGCTCTGAAAGTTGAAGCAGGGCACCAGCAGCAGTGGGTGGTCACGTGTGTTGTTGCTAATCTGCTAGTTTGCTTTGTTGTGGGCCAAGTGCTATGTAACACTGTGGGGAGGGTGCAAGCTTCCCCTGGAAGTCACCCACAATGTTGAGGTTAAGGTAGTGAGACGCACATAGGGCCCAAGTTGTATTTTCTCTTGCTCACAACAGCTACCTTAGGTTCAACATCAGATGCAAAGATCACAGCCTTCCCTTAACGCTTCCACACACATGTAATCTTTATTTTTAAAAAATCCTTCATTTTCTTTCACTCGTGGTTTTTCTGCTTCATCTTGATTGCATCTTGATGCACTGCGGCTGAGCGCATTGTTGTTTTAACCTAGATCATAACATCTCATCATTTCTGATAGAGCAAGAAATGTGTAAGATTAAACTATCATTTACTGAGTCCTAATTATGGGCAAATAGTGTACTAACTGCTTTACATGCATTATCTCATTTAATTGATCTCAAATCCCCCATCCAGTCTGTTTCACTTTCATCCTCTTATCAACTGGTATTTCAGAGATACCTGCTACTGCATTAATGCTCCAAGTCCTCACTGCTATTTGGGATTGTAGGCAGGGCACTCCAGTGTCCTCTGGAGTAACCCTGGATAGCTGGTGCTAGTTCAGGCACACACATGATGCCTATTAAGGGCTTCTTTTCCCTGTTTCTTCTACCCTCAGTCTTCATTTTTGTCCAATGGTGCAACTTTTGCCCTTTTAAAAACACAGTCCTCCAATAAGAAAGAAGTCTGGCCCCAAATCTTTGCCTAGTGACAGCTACCTAGTCCTGCTACCATGGTCAGGTCTCAAGTAGGAAATGCCTGTCCCAGGTGTTGACCCCCCTGGGCTGAAGCAATGCCTGTGACTTTGTGTCATGCCTTGGGATCCTCATCTCTTACTCAATATCCCTTCTACTTGGGAACCATTTTGTATTGAAGCCCTCCCCGCACCAAACACCTCATCATTTACCAGAGAGGACCCACGTGACTGCCTTCTTTGGAAACGGCCTACTGGGTCTACCCGTGCCTCCAATCTGCATGGGTAGCCAGGTCAGTTTCCCAGCATCTGTCCTATCTCAGGGAGGTGTTGTCTCAAGGTTTCCACAGGTTGTCCAAAGATTAAAGTTAATGCGGCTTCTAACCAAAGCATTCAAGTGGGTTTGAGTGGTCTTTGAAAATCAATAACTATGGCAGTTTTGTACTGCATTAAGTTGGTTAAGCTGGGAGTTTCCCCGAATTGGGAACCATGTTCCCAACATGGTTCTAGGTTACAGTTGGCTAAAAACAAGATTTATGAAAGGTTTGAAAGACAAAAAGGAAGTGGCAGCTGTGACTCTGAAGAGCACTGCTGTTAGAGGTGGTGAGAATCAGATGTTATGGTGCTGAATGGGTGTTTGTCCTCCCTATTTCCTGCTGGACATGAGCTTTATCCTATCAGCTCTATTGACCACCCTAAGTTCCCCACTAATGCTTGTGTGCAAATTCACAGGAGTAATAGTGACATCAGCCCCCTTCATGGTTCCTATTTCAGCAGCTGGCTGCACCTCATTTCTAGATTTTCCTGCAAGCGTGAACTTGTTCACTTGCATCAGGAGTTTAAAGGTTGGTTAGTGTTCTTTCCTAATTTCAGTAGTGAAGTCTGAAGACCAGAAAACTATTTTCTTTTAAAAAATGCTAACTTGCCTTCCTAGAATTTGATCAATATTCATTCAGAAATCTACAGAGTTGTCCATCCCCTTGCCTCCGAGTTTCAGGATGCTGCTTCTGCAAGTGTGTAGAGAAGGGTAGCGATTCCCTCACCCCACCGCCAACCTCATTTTAAGCAATTTTTGGAAAGCCAGGGATTAGTATTTTTAACTGTGATTTCTGTTTTATGTTCTTTGTTTTAAACCCTTAACAGGAAATGATTTGTAAAATGGTTTCCCAGTGGAATATGTAATCATTAGCAATTTGCTTGGTGCGAAGTAGAGAAGGGCAGGTACCCCTCACACACATTAAAGAACTCCTAATTACTTACACCTGCAGAAGCTGTCGCTTTCACAAAGTATGCCATTAGCAGCCAGCGCAAATGCTGGCAAATGTGATTAGGGACACAGCCCAGAGGCCACTGAGACTGGGGCTCTCCCACTGGGTACATTAGACCAGCCTGGGCTCCCCCTGCTGGCTGCTTGTTAAGGCCAATTGCAGGCTTTATGCAAGCATGTGGCCAATTGAGCCAACACTCATTGTTCCATGTGCAAAGAAGGTGTGAACATTTTTTAAAAATTGGGTCCTTTCTACTTCGCAATTATGAATTTTCTTTCTTTTTTTTAGCCTAGTAGCTCTCTGCTTTATCTGCACATTACAATCACCAGGGACACTTTTTAAAAATCCTGATGTCCAAGCTGTACCCAGACCAATTAAATTTCCATGACATGTTTTTAAAGTAACCCAGGTGATTACAAATTTGTCCATAAGTTTGAAAACCAGTGGTTCTCAAACTTTGGCTGCATCACAATCAGCTGGGGGGGCTTGTCCAAGTATAGGTTGCTGGGCCCCAGCCCCAGACTTAGTAAGGTGAACAGTGGAAGTGTCCAAAACTTGGCACTTCTGAAGATGTTGCCAATGCTCACAACAATGTTGAATTCCTTTTGGACTTAGAATAATATTTTTTTGCACTATAGGCACTGTACCAAATATTTTGCAGTTATTAGTTCATTTAATCATTTTTTTAATTCTCACCCTTCAAGTCTCAGAAAAAATGCCACACACTTGACATCTATTCTTTAAAAAGGTACCTGTCCCCATTACTATCACATTATCAGTTTCCCTTAGGACCCTAGCCTACCCTTATTTCCTGGCTTCTCTAGGTGCACATAAGCTCCATTGTGGCCATCTGCACAGACACTTGCTGAATGAGTTCACACAGCAACCCTATTAGGGAGGTCATATGGTCTACATTTTGTGGAACAAGACAGATTTAAGTAACTTGTCTAAGATCATAACGGAGGAATTAAGATTCAAATTATGTCCTGTCCAGAGCTGGGCTCTCAAACCACTTCAAGAATTGATTACCAGCCTTAAATATAGCATCAGTTCTTTCCCAGCAATAAAATGAATTACTCACCTAAGAATACCAACTATTTTTGGTTTTACTGGCAGTGAGTCAAAGCTAACTTTTTTTCAAGTAACAATAAAAACCCAGAGTCCAAATCCAAGTGGCCAAACTGTAGTAACATCAGCAATTTCTTTCCTATTTAAAAACTCTTGTCTGCTACACTTGGTGTGGTGATGACTGCCTATAGTACCGGCTACTGGGAGGCTGAAGTAGGAGGATCACTCAAGTCCAGGGGTTCTAGGTCACTCTGGGCAACAGTGAAAGTCTATCTCAAAAAACACCCCCCCAAACCCTCTACTGTCTGCATCAGAAACCTACTTACAATGCCCCAAAGCAGGTGAAGATTTCTACCTTATATAAAATCACCTCACCAAAACCTTTCAATGTAATATTTTGATATTTAGAAGAAAAGCTATGTGAAAACAAATGAACTGAAATTATCAGATTTTATTTAGCATGCCAATGCAATTTATCCTGGTAATAAATTAATATGTACATTATAAAAATGTTTGGTGCTATCCAAGAAAAAAGCTTCTTAGTGTACAAAGTATATACAGAATCCTTTAAACAGATGGCTTAATTTTCAAACTCAGAGGTGTGGTAACATCATTGATGAAAACTGGAGTTTCCATTCCCTGTAGTTCATGATTCAGTTAGTTTTGAGTTTACAAAGGTTTCAATCACCTTTTCCATTCTGGCAAGCTCCCACACCTGAAATGAGAACTGACAGCTGAAAACCTTCTGATTCCATCTCCTATAATTGTAAAGGTAAGGGATCCACTGGCCTGGCCACAGACTCCAGAGCTAATCAGACAGCGACTGGGTTATATCAGTTCACAGAGGTGCTCCACAAATGTTTGTGGGGCTAAATAAGGCACAAGCATCACACAGAACCCCAATCATACCTGAAAAACCTTGGTTTTACTTTCTGCTTACTATAGGATTAATTCCTGGTATGTTCTGTAGTAGTTCTCAAACTTAAGCAACACAGTTGCTTTAAAACAAAATCATTCCTATTATTGCAGCATTATCAACAATCAATGACTGCCAATGCTATTTGTAGTTCTTTTCTCCTGGGATGTTTGAATTTGGGCAACTTTTCTTCCTGTTCTATGCTCACAGTAGACCTACACCAAGGGTGTCTGTTCTTGCTTGAAATTCATCATCAGCAGAGAAAGTTTATATGTTAGCACCATCTATAATGAGCTTGAGATAGTTCATTTCTCCTTGCAGGTCACTGCCACCACAGTCAGCCTGTACACTCTTCTGTTTATCTGAGCAGTCACTTTGCTTTTCAAAGCAGTGTGGATTATTTTTGGGCTGACAGTGTTCCAAACAGCAATGAGATTTCTCATCATATCATGAATATGCCATATATAATGTACCAAGTACATCTAGCATATAATTTTTGATTTATTATGTCTCAGCCTAATGGCTGCATACAGCCATGCTGCTGCCAGGTTTAAAAAAAAAAAAAAAAAATCCACTTGTTTTTAACTTAAACTTCCAAGGAGTGTGTGTAGTTCATTTATCACTCTGTATAGAACATTCATACTCTAGCATGCTTTTCTAATTATAGGAGCCATAAACAACTTGCCAGGTATCAGTGCATTTTCATATACACAGCAAAGTTGTGTTTATAATGGACATTTTCCAATTTTCTTGTGATTCTAATTTCTTGCTACTCTCAACACTCTAGCAAAGAAAGACTAATAGTCTATCTTCATATTATTTCTCCTTCATGGCAACATTTCTCTGTAGGAGTGCATGTTTGGTTTGGTTGCATGCTATTGAGGCTTATTAGATGTGTCCACATGGACATATTTATTCAGAACAGGCCTACCATTTTCAAGTCATTTCTATTGTAGATGCTTTACTTTTTAGGAGTAGTGACACAATACCGTGATAGGCTAAAAGCACTGGCACCAGCCACAGAGACTTGGCATTAACCCTTCTATGAAATGCAATTTCATTAGTTTTATCAGAAAATAAACAAAAACCCAGATACAAAAATATTTGCTTTGATCTGGTAAAATAATTAAAGCATTCATTTACTAATTTGGCACATTTAACTCCTCTCATTGTTAACAACTCTGCTTCCTTCTGTTTTTTTTCTTTTTTAATCTTGTCATGATTTTTACGAAACATAAGGAATTGTCACTTCTTTGATCATTTCACTTCAGACTTTTCTTCCTTATTCACTAACTTGTAGCAATGGAGACAGTGTAGCCCATTTTTTTCCTCTTAATACCACAACAGAACTCTGTGCATGAAGTATAACAAATGACATGCTGAACAGAACATGAACATTCTAATAAAGGCAAGACTGGGGAGACTGGCTTGGTGAGGGAACTGGAAGTGCCGTACTGATGAAGCAATGGATTTTCTTTAAGTTAGAATAATAAAGCTGATGTCAAATTTCAAGAAAGGGCTAATTTTAACCATCTTGGTAAGTAATTAAAAATATCATCTCTTTTTAATTAAGAAATCCTAATGACTGAGGTAGATGATGCTGTTATCAGATACTGAATTAGGTTTAAGGTATAAAAATAACTAAGGGAAAGAAAGCACTGATTTAAAATTATCTTCCTTTAAATGCAGATGGACAATTAAGAATGCTTCCAATTCAACGTTCTAAACATGAAATCCGCATATGACAAGTCTGGGACTCACTTCTCTATTTGAAGATAAACTCAGCAGTTGGTGAAAAGATCCACACGCTAACAGAATGGCAAACCACAAAGCAGCTGTCCCCGTGAAAAAATCAGTTACTCTGCATTTGATATTTCCATCTGGGCTCATTCTCAACTGTTCAGGATGTGGATTCCTGAGGGTTTCTTCAGCATTTAACTAATTCTTTGTTGGTTGAAGGGGCTGGGACTGTTTCTCCACACATAAATTGATCCTAAGACAGAATGAGAAATGACACTGAGTTTCTATGTCACTGATACATTAACATTACGTTCACTTTGTTACAGATTCAATCCAGTTAATTTTCCCACTGCTATATCACTCACTCTTGTTCAAAGCCAGCATTAGAATTAGAATTTTGAAACTATACTGGTTTTCAGTACTGAATTCATTACTTAGTAAGTGCCTCATCTTATAAACATGCCCATCTTCACTTGCAAGCTACTACTTCTTCGAAATAACATAAGTGCATGTTACATTTTCTAAGTTTTTGTATTCATTATTTCAGTATTTGGTCATTTGAAGTCGTATCTTTTTCAAAGTAACCCTCTTTTAACTAGAAGGGATAGGTCTTTGTTTCTGCAACACAGATAATCTATAATATTAGCTACTTTGTAAATGAAGTCCAATCTCTGATCATTTATCCTGATTTATGTCAACTGCCACAAGACCACTCTGCCTCCCAGGCCACCCCTGCAATCTGATCCCTGAAGGATCAGCTACTTACTCTGTCCCTATTGCTCTATTCTTCCCACCTCTGGAATAATTCTGCCTTGCTCTTTGGAATTCATGGTCCACCATGACACAATGGTCCTTATTCTCAACTCTTCTTTAAAGAGTTCCTTTGCCCCTAATGTCTGGAAACATTTTAGGCTGATGCGACTGAGGGTTGTTTATTATTATCTAATGGGAAGAGGCCAGGGATGCAGCTAAACATCCTACTAAGTACAAGTTAGCTCTGCACAACAAATTATCAGATCTAAAATGTCAACAGTGCTAGGTTGAGATGAAGTTACATCCAAGGACAGATTCCCCTGGGTCCCTTTCTAGTGTTTTCAGAGCCCTAGTACCACAGGGCTTCAAAGTGGGATTGGTTGCCCCTTTCTGCCACCATTTTCTTCCCCTCTCCAAAAACTGCTCTCAACACCATCACAAGCTAATTCTATGTTGCCAAAGTCAATAGTTATTTCTCAATTTTCTTCTATCAGTGGAATCTGACAACAAATCTCATTCCTCCACCTTTTCTTATCTGGCTCCCAGGATATGGCACTGTTGAATTTCTTCCTTCTGCAGTGCTTGCTCCTTTTTCAGTTAGATTTGACCTTTTAATACTGGAGCACCCCAAGACTCAGTCCTTTCTTTTGTCCATTTCTATCTATATTCAAAGACTTGGGGATCTCATCCAATCTCCTGGCTCTAAATTCTATCTCTTGCTGATAACTCCCAAATTTATATTGCCAGTTGACATGCATATTCAATTGCTTTCTCAGCAGCTCCGCTTGGATGACAAATAGCCCTGCATATCTATAGTTACATACCCCCAGTTGATAGTAATTTTATCCTTCTAGTTAGACCAAAAATGCTGAAATCATCCCTGATTCCTCTCATACTCTACATCTAACCACTAAGAAAATCCTTGTAGTTCAAAGTGTATCCCAGAATCCAACCACTTTTCACTATCTCCATTGCTCCAGCCTGGTCCAAGCCATTCCTTACTTTGATGAGTGTTAACAGTCTCCTATTTGGTTTTCCCGTTTCTCTCCTTGCTCCCCCAGTCTACTCTGAACAAAGTAGCCAGAATCATTCTTTTAAAACATAGATGGGGTCATAGCATTTCTGTTTAAAAATCCTCCAGTGGTTCCCTGTATCATTCACAGCAAAAGCCAAAGTGTCTCTTCAAATTTTTGTGATCTGCCCCACTCTTTTCATCTTGAACTACCTTCACCCTCATTTGCTCTGGTCACTGGCCTCTTTTTTTCCTTGACAAAACCAGGCATGTTCCTGCCTTAAGATCCCATCACTGAAAGTTAATTTGCCCAACTCTATGTCACAGATGTAAATGGCTCACTCCCTTACCGCTTTCAAATCTTTACTTAATAAGGCCTTTCTTAATAAATCCTGTCATTATTACCTTATTTAAAATTACAGCTTCCTTCCAGACTGGCACTCCTAATCTCTCTTACCCAGTTTGCTTTTTGATCCAGAGTACATTTTAACACAATAAATCATTCAAATTCTACATTATGGCCTAAATTATAGCCTACTTCTCTTTAAGTCTTGTCCCCATTTTCCCTATACTCATTTTAAAGTTCATCTTTAAGACTTCATTCAAAGTACTGATAAACTTTGGGTAAGACTGAGCAGTAAAAACATGTTTTTCTATCATCCATACCCTTGTGAAAGACAATAGGACAACTAAAGACTAAAATGCAACTGTAAAATTGCAATGAGGAATTATATTCAAACAAGATAATCATGTTCTACATATAAGAACAGCAAGAAACTGTTCCTGTCAAAATGTGTCCAGGAGCTCTGAACAAATTTAGTTACATATGAAACAGAGGAACATTTATTTTTCTTCTATGTAATACATATTTTTCATTAAAATGCAGTTTTCTTTAGCTAAAATGAGTTACATACTCAGAACTTTAAATTTATGATATGGCTGTTAATTGGTAATTTTAAAAATTTGTTTAAAAAACAGCGCTCAACTCAGCACATTGTTAAGAACAACCTTCTGCATTTACTTATTACAACCAGGCTGCTCTAGGTCCTTGCCACTGCCTCATACTCCCTCCCCCGCTTTTAAAACTGATCCCTTACTTTGTCATAAATCACTTTTATAATGAGAGAGCAGCTAGGACACGTTGCCACGTCTTCTCCATTCTCCAGATCTTCCTATAATGAAATCAAACAACGCTTGGTCAGCATAGTCTTCCTTCGCTCTCTCTCCCCCTTCAAACCTCTCCCATCCCTATGTACAAATTTCTTGGTGGCTTGCCTCCCTGCAAGGTGGGTGCGCGCCCAAAGGACCTTCCTCTTCACTTGGAAACACCCAGGAAGGTTAGGCGAGGTTCTGTTGCCTCAAAATCCCTAGGAAACAAAAACGACTGCCCTCCCCCAAAGAAGTATCCCAGGACGGTACCCTTAAGAGAGACCGGGAAGTAGCAAAACCTGCGCTCCTTGTCACCCATTCCCCGGCTAACCTGAAGGCCAGAACGATGTGCCCACTGAGAGCTCAGGGTAGGGGTGGGTTCAGAAGCACAGAAAAGAAGACGTGGGTGACTCAGGGCCGCAAGGACTACTAAACACAACCGCTCAAGGAACACAGCAGAGCGTAAACGCGCCTACTCTGGTGAGTCGCCGTGCGGAGCCATGAAGTTACCTTGGTGATGGAAAAGTTATCCCCACACGGGCAGGGGTAGAAATATGTTTCGGAGTCCTCGTCATATTGGAAGTCCTCGATCTCCACCTCGTCGTGAAACACGGCCATGGTCGTTGGGGCCGGCGAAGGGCTACAGCCCCCACCGTCCGACAACGGCTCAGCTGGCCTAACTTCCGGCCGGCCGGGACCCGGGGCCGTCACCACGCACAGGTGCAGAAACTATCGCTTCCGGCGCATAGACAATGACGCAACTCCGGCCTTGGCAGCCAAATGGGTGACCCGGTTGCGGTCACCATGGAGATGGCTGAGTTAAGCGTAGAGATACTGGAAAGATAGCACTTCCTGCTCAGCAATGTCGCGCAGCCTTACTCCTATTGGACAGCAGCGGCCAATAGCATGCAAGACTCGCTCGTGCTGACGTTACGTCACGTCGGGGACCGCGGAGGCTTCCTGGCGCAAGAGTGGAATTTGGGGCTGGGCTATAAAGTAGGTGCCCCGGGCAGCTGTAGACTGCCTCGCGTCGCGGGCCTCAGAGGGGCCTCAAATAGCGCATCGAGGGCTGCAGCCTTCACCAGCTTGGCCCTCAGGAAAGGGAGGGCATCGCTTTGCTTTGATTCCAGACGGCGGTGGGAGCAGCTCAGCGTCCTCTCTGCCCCTCACGTGTGACAGACAACCAGCTCTTGTGGGATTTCTCTTCACCAAGTGACCTTGAGCCCAGGGCGACGCCCAACTTATGGCTCCTGGCTGCAGGTACACACCCGCCTCTTCTTCACCCCAGACATCTTCAAATATCCCGTTTTGTGTTGCTGAGAAGACCAAGACCTGGAAGGCAGGAACTGAATTCCAGTTCTGTACTTGCCAGGCATATGACATCATTAACTATGACAATATGTAGTAACAGTAATAACGTCACTTTATATTATTGGGAGTTTGTTATGTGCCAGATATTGAGCAAAGTACAATTCTCCCATTAACCCAGGGGTTTTAAAATTCCATTTTATTAATCTTTAAACTGAGGTACAGCGTGGGCATCCTGACCAACCTCACTTACCTAGGAAATAATGAAGAGCCTGGCTATCTCCAGAGTTCAGGAACAGACTACTAATGCGAACCCCAGTTTCTTTGTAAAAGGAATGGTGTGGGTTGGCAAGATTGTAAACAGGAGGCCGCTGTATTTACCTGAAGCTAAATGCCAATAAAAAGTGGTTTGTCTTGAAAGCAGTGCTAGTACCTGTTTTGGGACAACCCTCCTACAATGGGGTACTGCTCCATTATTAGGTAGTTACTCATATACCAGTAAAAAAGGAATGCAGTATTGTAAAAGCACTATTGAAAACAAGATCTTGACTTAGAATCTGACTTTATTGCAAATGAGCTCTGGGAGTTGGAGGTTTACATTCCTCTGGCCTGTTCCTCTTCCAGGAAAACACTGGGCTGATTGGATGATTCCAAGATCCTTTTCAAATCTAGCATTCTTCTTTTACCTGGAAATTGAGTCTCACTTGGTTTGGCCATCACATAAAACTTTTCACATTTTTATAACATAATTAATACATCCCTGTGCTTGTGTACTTACACTCAAGGATTTCCATGAAGTTATCAATTTTGTGCACACTGGATAAGCTCTGCTTGGTTTTAGCCCTTTTACTTTTTTTGTTGTAATGCTAGGGATAGAACCCAGGGCCTCACACCTGATAGGCAAGCCCCTCTAATATTGAGTTTAATCTTACTAAATTATTTTGAGGTAGAGTCTCTGGAAGTTGCCCAGACTGGCTTTGAATTTTAGATCCTCCTACCTCAGTCTCCTGAGTAGCTGGGATTATAGTTGTGTGCCTGCAAGCCCTTTTAAAGCTTGAAAACAAAGGCAGAGAAGTCTTTGAGAGAAAATTCCAGAAGTACACTAATGGAGTTGGTAGAAGGTCGTTTCAGAGGTTTCACAAAGAATTTTTGCTTAATTGGAGATCTAGCCAGCAATTAGGAAACATTTAAAACTTGTTGAGGGTTAACTATGAAGATTCAGGTGTGTCTGAGTAGAGACACAAAACCCATCAAAGCCCACACAGGTCTGTGGTTGCTCCTGCTATCACTTAGACACAAATACTTCCCAGATAGCCTTTTAGAGACAGACGGAAGAAAGATTCTCCAGTGTTTATTTAGTTCTGATGATCACAGAACTGCCTTTAGTTCTTATATGAGCCATTTTTGAATGTACAGAAATGGGTGCAGTCATATTTTGGCTTATAGGATGTACAAATTGGAAGATTTATTTCTTTGGTGCTGGAAATTGAACCTGGAGCTATGTGCATGTCAAGCATATGCTGTATCACTGAGCTAGAAGCTCAGTCCTGGTAGGCCTTTTGGAAAGCAATTTGGACCTATCAAAAACAATTTACTTCCAGGCACGGTGGCACATGCCTGTAATCCCAGCCACTCGGGAGGCTGAGGCAGAAGGATCAAGAGTTCGAAGCCAGCCTCAGCAACTTAGCAGGGCCCTAAGCAACTCAGCAAGAGCCTTCTGCTAAATAAAATATAAAAGGCTGGATGTGGCTCAGTTGTTAAGCACCCCTGGGTTTAATCCCTGGTACCAAAAACAACAACAAAAAACCCCAAACAAAACAAACCGGTTTGCTGGAGGATCTTAAAATCTGAGGTTAATAATCCTAAAAGTTACAGGGTGTGTCAGGTAGTTTCTCCTTGTAATTTTACAACTTTAAGAATTATCTAAACAACACACCACTTATTGATAGTTGACATTATGTGCCAGGCACTGTACAAGTCCTTCATAGGCATTAGTGTTGTTAAAGCAACCCATTGAGGTATAGGTATCATTAACCCCATCTTTAGCATTGGGAAATCTGAGGGTTAAGGCAAATTAGTAAGTTGCAGTGAGCCATGATGACAACTCAGATCTTTCTGATCCTAGAACTTAGGTTCTTAATTGACTGCAATGCCATTTATGATGTGATGGTGTTTCAAGCAAAGCTGGTTGAAACACATTGAATTGGTGCATTCAATGGTTCCCTTGAGACCCAGTCTTGGGATGGGGGGACTATCCTAGGCTTCCGTACTGTTTTTATCTTGCTATCTGTTTTTCATCCCCTTTGGCCACAAATGGTTCCTCTTGTGGTTCTGCCTAGTTTGAGCTTGTACTGTGAACAAAGAAAAACTGTGGTCAAGCACATAATGTATGTTCATTTTTTTGTTGGTTTATGGTTTTTTTACCCAGTATATTTAAAGAAAACATTACAGTGACTACTGATTTCTATATTTATTCCTAAAAGGGAATAGACATATTGGTAATTACACATTTTTGAGCCCTGAGAGTGCGACAGAAGCAGATTTACTTGTTGCTATAGTCATTTGAGATCACAAGTTTATCTTTCATCATAAATGTTAACACTGCTTATATGGAAGGTAATAATGACCAAAATTCTTGGTATAATATGAGGTTTAGAACTGGGTTATAACTGTGAAATTATATTTGGTGACTGCTGTTGTATATCAGGCCAGGGGGAGTTGTTTATTGACACTATCAAATCACTACTTCTCTGTCGTTTGGCAAAGAGGAGAAGGGGTTAATGTTTAAGGATTTTGTACTAACACTTTGCTTACCAGGTACTTCCACAGGTATTATTTTATTTATTCATCTCAGCAATCCAGTGAAGCAATATGGGTATCATTAAAATGGTAAAAGATGCCTTGCCCAAGCCCAGTTCCACTGATTCAAAGTGGCTCCTCATACCACTTGTATACCACTTGGATTCCCTTATCAGGCCCCGGGAGTCCCATTGCTTCCTCTGTGACATCTAGGATTCTGAATTGACAGGTGCCAGATTGTTCTTCAAATTTACTTCATTTCAGGGGATCCGTGGTCATTGAGACATTTTTGTTGTCTTTCACTGCTCTCAATCTATCAGCAAGTTGTAGGGTTCTAATTTCAAAATGCATTTCATGTTAATCTACTTCTGCTATCTCTATTGCTGTTATCCTTTCACAATCCCCCCTGCCCAGTACTGGAGATTGAACCCAAGGGTACTCTACAACTAAGCTACATCTCCAGCCCTTTTTATTTTGAAACAGGATCTCACTAAATTGTCCATGCTGGCCTTGAACTTGTGATCCTCCTGCCTTAGCTTCCTGGGCGGCTGGGATTACAGGAGTGTGCCACCACACCTAGTTCCTACCATAATCTTAGACTGGAACCTCCTAACTAGACTTTCTGCTTTCACTTTTGCCCTTGAATAATCCATTCTTCACACAGCGACCTGGGTAATCATTTAAAAATAGATCATGTCCTCCTGATTTATTTAAACTTTTCAGTTGCATCCTAGTGACCTTAGGGTAAAATCCATTCCTGTGCCATGGCCTACGATTATTAAATTTTAGCCTAAAATATTAACCTTACTGCACTCTGGTGTCACTGGCCTTGGTTCCTTTAACATGCTAGACTTTTCCCTTGTTTTTGCCTTTATTGCTTATCCCTGTAGCAGAATGCTCTGCCCTTAACATCTGCTTGGTTGCCTCTTAATTGTTCTGGTCTCAGCTCAGGTGTGATCGCTTCAGAACTGCCTATCCTAATATTCTCCCATCTACTCCATCTTTCCTTTATTGGGCTCATCATTGTCTGGAATCCTGCCCTTAATTTTCTGTTTATTAATATTCCTCTCACTGTAATAAAATCTCCATGATGGCATAAACATTGTGTCTGGCTTTTCATTCATTTCCAAGGAGATAAAGAATAGTGCCTGGCATCCCAGGAATCGTTGAATGAACTGAGTGTATTTGTTGAACTGAAATCACTGTGATTTGTCTCAAATCTTAAACTATCTGTTGCTTGCAGTAATTTGTTTTACAACTTAGTTAATGGACATCAGTTTTATTTGTGATAATTTTTCTGTTATAGAAATAGTTAATTTTTGGTAAGATAGAGCTTGTGAGGATACAAACATCTGTGGAATATTCATTATATAGTTTTGTAAATTACTTAATATATGTTAATCTCCTTTGATTAAACACAGGCTGAATATGTGAAACCTTTGGACATATAAAAGTGGGTAATTCTTTAAAATACCTTATCTTAAGGACTGGCATAAAATCTTTGGGAGGCACTTTGAACATTTTTATAAAAATGCTCTTTATTCACCAGTAGGTGGCATTCTTGGTCATGATTATTATTACAGAATTTTAAGAGAACAGCTTTTAAAAATTAAAATTTGTTTCCAGTTGAGAAGTAGACCATCAAACAGCATAGTCACTAAGATGTATCCTATTGTAAAGACAATTTATTTTGGCAATAGCTGTCTAAAACAGAACAAAATTTTCATATTTAACTGTTTAGCAGGTAAATTTAATCAGGGAACCTGACCTCAGTTGACATGTAACTGTCATTTTAGCCTTTGCCTATGGTTGTACTTTCTTCAGCCTGGTAGGATCTCAAATTGAGCAGAACCATGAGAGAAACCACCAGTGGCCAGACAGGGGGGCTAGCCAACAGATATCAGGATGAAAACAGTATAGAAAGGTATTCCATCGGGTGGGTATCCCAATTGCAAGAGTTAAGACAGGCCAAGGAAGATGAACAAGAGAAGCCATAAGATAAACAAAAAAAGAAGGGGAAATGAGGAAGAATTGAGAGTGGGCTTGCTGTGAGGTCATGCCTGCTGATTATAATGAGCCTTTTCTTTTGCAACTGATACTTACTAGGGCTTTTTCTCAGTCTCCCAAAACATTGTTTTTATGTGTTGTCCCTGTCATTGCAGGAACTTAGTGAGAATGTCGGTATATGGAAAAACTGCCCATGTTCCAACTGGTATATATCCAAAGATGTCAGTATAATACCAGGAGCAGAATATACTATGTCAGTCAGTCAACCAGCCATACACTGAATGACTTCTCAAATCTCATGGACTTCTAAAGTAAGTTTCACCTTCTTTGTTTCAGTGATTAACAAATCATTGGTTTAGCACATTTAAAGGAGAGAAACTACGTTTAGTAATCTTGCATGAGGAGAAAGAGGCCTTATGCTTTTTTCATTTATTAGAGAGAAAAGTAGCCCATGGCATGTTTATTCACAATGATGATGCATCATACAATGGCAAGGAGAGTTTTTATCTAAAGACTAGTTATGAAGCAGTGGGCTTTTTTAATATGATTTGGTTACAGCTGACTAAATCACATCTGACTTATATCACCACCTGATTTAATCTTATGCTATTATAGAGGCAGAAAGTATATTTTTTAAAAATATTTTTTTAGATGTAGATGGACACAGTATCTTTATTTTTATGTGGTGCAGAGGATTGAACCCAGTGCCTCACATGTGCAAGGCAGGTGCTCTACCACTGAGCAACAGCCCTAGCCTGACAACTGTATTCCACCTGATGAGCACCATCCAATTCTTTAATATTTCTTGCTAGATAAAGTGCAAGAGGAAGACAAATTTACTGAGGTTCCCAAATATTAAAAACCAAAACATAAGAATACTGTTTAGAATAGCCCAAACTAGACAGTATCCAAAAGGCTACTAACAAGAGTAAACAAATTTTGCAGCATGTGGCTGTATACATGTTACCTATTGATCTCCCGAATCAGCCACATGCTGCATGATTCTGTCTTCAGAGGACTGTATATATGACCACATCTTATATTCTGTAAGAGTATAATGCTGAAAATTTCCTGTTGCCTTATGACATTGTAGCCATAACATCACAGAACAGCACTTACTCATACTTACAGTGATGCTGGTGTAAACAAACCTACTGTGCTGCTAGTCATATAAAAGTATACCATGTATAATTATGTAGTGCTACTGGTAAAGTTTACTATAAAGCAGTATGCCATGTTATGCCGGCAGCAGCCTTTTATCTTCGGTTACTGCATCTCTTGATTACATCAGGAGGCCATGTCGAGTAACTAACCTATACTATCTAGGTTTGTGTAAGTACTATATGATGTCTGTATGACGATATCACCTAATGAAGCCGTTCTCAAAATGTTTCCCCATTAGTGACACATGACTCTGTGTGATAGCATCGAGAATTACATACTTACATGCTGTATAGTTACACTGAGTCAGCTCTGAAGGGTTGGAAAAATTTTGTCAGGTAAAGTCAGGCCCTTTGTTGACTGAACAACTCATAACTATACTGACAGAAATTCAAACTCTCTTTCTCTGTTTCCTAAAATAGTCTAATGTTTCCCCACTTTTTCTTAAAATAATTTTAAATTTCATTTTTGTTTGCCCAGGAATCACCATGGCCTGTGCTGCTATCTTGATTTCTCAGTTGTTGCGAGGCTATGTGAGAGCAATCTGCACTCAGGCTGCTGCTCCAAAATTGACACCCAGCACTTTGCGCCACCTTACTCTCACCAGGTGAGTCATCAAGCCTTCAGAGCTGCTGATGGTTGTGGGAAGCACATCAGACTCCAGAAAGAGGCAGCATCTTGGTTTAAATGTACAGATCATCAATAGATCATTAAACTTCAGTTGGATGTGCAGATTTTCACTGACCATTTTATAGGATCCATAATATATTGTAGTTTGGATAGCTGTGATATTACAGGGGAAACTGGTTTTATTATTTTTATGAGGATAATACTTAATAACTTAATTTTACTTTTTATTAAAGCATAATGAATTCCAAAAGGAAAACTGATCACTTGGAGAGAACTGCAAGTGTCGTTCGCCGGGAGGTCTGTATTTTGGGGGCATGACAGGTTTTTCTGGTTGGACAATTTGTGTATGGTTATGACTGACTTATGGGGAAGGCATTGGATGAAGTTAGTCCCTTCAAAGCAGTTGGGGGAAGTTTGTTGTTTTTCTTTTCTGAAAATTTCTAAGCAGGATATGTGATAACTAATTTGAAAAGATGACAGAAGTCCTCAAATTTTTCCTTTAAACTTGGAATGAATGAGTTAATTTTTGATGGCTAGAGTATGGCAGCAATTAAGGAAAATATCCTCACAGGTTTGAGTTACTTTAGAGGTAGAACTACTTTGAGAATCTACATTGTATGAATAGCTTACCATTTTTCTTTTTCTTTTTTTTGGACATCATGTCTCAAAATCCTTGTTCATCCTTCCTTTAGAACCACTTCCTATTTCATCAAGGGAGAAAGCACTAACATCTGAGAAAGGAAGGTGGCTGCACTTGTTACCTTTCCCATGTACAGTTTTTCCACCATATTCAGACTATAGAAAGCTAATCTGCCACCTGAAGGGGTGTCAAGGGCTGGGAGCTAAAGGATCCTCACCCTTTACCTCAGTGAGTAACTGTATTTTCATTTAAAAACATAATGAGATATTTGATTTTGCTTTTTTGAGTGTTTCTCACATATTCAGATATATTTAGCTTAGTGTTAGGATTCTGTTTAAACTGTTAAAAGCTTTTATTATTTTACACTTCTACAAACATCATCAGAAATTGTATTATCTTAGTAGTTTTAGTGTTAATAGAAGGACATTCTGTAATGGAAAGAAAATTGTTTAGACTGTACTTTAAAAAGTAATTATACTTTCAGAAAATTGCTTTGGGATGGACTGAGGGTGCTGTTTGTTGATTCAGCTTTAAGGTTTTTGTGTGGGGTTTTTTTTTGTTTTTTTAATATAAGAAGTCTGTAAAATTAGCTCAGGAGAGTGGGTTTATGAGCATGTGGGAAAATACTTTTCCCATTGATGATAAATCTGAAAATACTTTATTCACACAAAAATGCTGATTCTATAAATGTGAAGTTCAAGGTTTATTTTTAAGAAGTGAAAAGCCTGTCAGTTGTGAAGAAAATTGGTTGACAGGCTTGGACTGTGCTCTTGCCTGTCATATTTTGAGGTAGATAAATTAGAGAAAAGTGTTGGCAAACTTTTTAAGGATCTGATAGCATATATTTTAGGCTTTATGGGCTGTATTGTTTCATTTACAACTATTAGCACTTAGGTGAATTAAGAACACGTTTACTAACAAAGTTTGATTATACTGTATTGGATAACATAAAATCACAAGTCCAGTAACTACTAAACTGTCTTTATAATGTGAAAACATCCATGATGATATGTACACAAATTGGTGTGGCTGTTCTAATAAAATGTGATTTACCAAAACAGATTTGGCCTGTATATAACAATTGCCAGTCCCTGAATTAGAGCAGTCATTTCAGGATTTTACAGGACAAAATTTTGGGGACTTTGGGATGGGGGTGGTTTTGAACCAAGTTTAGGATAAAGAAAATTCATGTAAATTCTAAGAGTTTGATTGAAAGGTTGAGCATTTTAGTGCCCAGATATTAGAAAATTATAGGGTTAAACTTGTAATTGTTACTACCTTAGAGGGAAGATTTTCCAATGGCAGTTCCTCTTCTGTTTTATTTCTAATTTCCATTCTTCCAGACTAAGAATTAGGAGGAGATGAGAGGCATTAGGGAAAAGCTAGGACCACCACCTCCAGAGGTCACTCCTAGCCAGAGAGCAGGGCTTGGTCTTGGACTTTTTTAAATGAATAGACCTTTAGGTTGGGTCGTAACAGAACTGCCTTCCACTCTTGCCTTTAATGTGGTGTACTTTACAAAGCTCCCACATGTCCATTTGCTCTTTACCTCAAGCCCATGGGGTAGCCTAATGATAAGAAGCCATCCTCATTCTACAGAAGAGGAAACATTGCCCAGGAGATGCCTTACAGCTTCTCCCACAGCCAGAGGAGGCTCCAGTTTAGAATTCCTAGGCCAGAGGACCCTGGTGTCACTCTGAGAGTGAATAAAGAATGGAGCAGTCACTTGCTAAGAAATGTTCTTTCAGGATTGGGCATTGTGTTCCCTCTGGAAAGCTTAGAGAATGATAATTTATGATATTGATGCTGCTTACTTGGGACTCTAAATGTAACCAGTCTGAAGTCATGCTGATGTAGGAAACTGGACTTTGAATTAAAGGACATTTGACTGTTTTGAAGTTCACACTTTTTTTCCCTTAAGGATCAAAGGATAGGCAGTCTGGGTGACCTTAGAAATGTCAAGAAGATAAGAATAGAAATACTGTAAGAATTGTTCAGGCAAGGCTAACATTTTACTAGAGGGGTCACTATATTTGGCTTCTGCCGAGTATTGACCACTGAGTAAGATGTATTCTATTATCAATTTGATGGGAGAGTTTGGCAATGAAAACCATTTTTAAAATTCTTATGCATTCATTCATTTGGAAATATGCCAGATACTGAGCTAGGTGCCAGGCATTGAAAATGATAGACTCCTATCCTCAGATTTTAGTGGTGCTCTGGTCTAAAGAAATGATTTTATACACCTAATTGATTTTGGAAAAACTAATTTTATTTTGACTGTCAGTTTGTTTTGAGAAGCCTTTTCCATATTCTACAATGCCTTAGTGTATTGTTGCCTTTTGATTTACAAAGCATTTAATTATATAGTAGGTTGGTCCTTGCTTGTCACAACCACTGACAGGTGTAGGGATCTTAATTCCTGTTTCATGGGTGAGGGAATTAAGACTCAGCTATTTAGATAGGATTGTTCTATTTCCTCATTTGCCTGAGATAGTACTGGTTTATGCCTCTTATTCCCAGAGTAATTATTAGTAGCACTGCCTTTTACTCTCAGAACTGTCTTGTCTTAAATTATATTGTTGACCTGGTTTAAAGAACTTCTTCATGTAAGTGGAGAACCCAGCTCTTGAACTCAGATCTTAGATAATCAAAGCAGCTCTTCTTACAACAACAAAGGGGAACAGAGTTTTGTTGAGCAGCATGTTATTGGGCATAAGAAAAGGAAGAGTTACTGAGGCACAGTGGATAGTTAATAAAGCCAAAGGGCCAGGCTCTTAGAGCAGAGGCTTTTGAGGATTCTATAGTTCCTAGTGCTAGTCTTTGGGTGCTTGACCTATGGTTTTGCTCAAGTGGGGGTTTGAGTGGGAGGGGCTGCCTAGTGGGAGAATGGATTATGTCCTGAGCTTGATCTTTATAATTTTTTGCTCGTTGTTACCTGTGCACTTTGAGGAGACTATGGTCCTCTGTGTGAGGAAGGGGGACATCACTTCAGTACTTTATTTTTCAGTAGTTTTACACCCACTTTGCTTCGATTATCAGAGCCTGGTGGTCATAGAACCATTTGAAGATTAACTAGCTAAGTCAAGCAGTGCTTGGTACTCCTAGCCACACTACAATGTCCTCAGTGACAAAGCAGAGTGGTAGAGAGGGACCTCAGACACCTAGCACCTAAAGGTAGTTGTAGGAGCTGTAGGGAGGCTGGGCCATAAGCTCTTGGAGAACTCCCAGGGAAGGATAGACAGTCTGTGGTCTGGCATCTGGCCTGTGGCTCTTAGTAGTGTACAAGTCACTCTGAGTTGGAGCCCACAAAGAAAATATAGGCTCCTTGGGAAAAGGCATAGCTTAGTAGCTCTGTAACCATGGTATCTTATGCAGTGATGACATGCTATAGATACCCAATACTTGTTTCATTGGGTAGAATATGCAAGCATTAATCCCACTCTAGCTCATTACCTGTACTGCCTGAATGAGTCACTTTCTGAAGCAGGAATGGTGGTAATATCCATCTCGAGATGAGCTGATGGTGCTCATATAGTCTATTGTTCTTTACAAGTAGAAGCCATGGAAAGCAAAAGTTGCCTGTACTACTGCGGCTTATGCCCCAAACTGGGTAGTCTCTAAAATGTAGTGGCAGTGCTTTTCACTGACATACTTTTGTTCAGTAAATGAAGCAAATCTAAGAGATAAAACTCTTTCCTTTTTCCCCAAGGGACCTAATCAAGTAAAATTAATTTTATTTTAAATTCAGCCTACATGTATTGAGTGCCTGCCACATGCCCAGCCCTGTTCAGAGTGCTGGAGTTATAACAGTGCATGAGGCAGCCAAGGTCCCTGCTATTAGAGGAGCTTCATTGTGGTGTGAATAACCCAAAGAATGTCATGTGATACACAAGAATGAAGGAAATAAAACAAGGTTATGGGAGGCAAGAGTGGTCCAGGGCAGGAGTGCCATTTTAAATCTGTGCTTAACATTTGAGCTGAGACTTGAAAAAGGAAAAGAGCCAGCCATGTGCATAGCATTCCCGGCAGACGCCAAAGTTTGGAGGCAGGAATGAGCTTGACATGTTCAGAGCAGAGTAGGTATGAGAGAGGATGAGAAGTAGACAGGACCTACCTACAAATCACTGTGGGCTTGGATAGGGACTTGGGATATTATTTTGAGCATAGTGCAGGTTTTAAACAGGAAAAAGAGTAATATTTCATTTTAAAAGGATCATTTATTAGCTTGGTTGAGAGTTAGGTTTTTGTTGGGCTTTGACACCAGGTTGGAAGCTATTGACATAATTTCAGAAGAGGTGCTGGTGATAATGGTGGCTTGGAGAGCAGGAGAGGTACAGCCAGAAGGATTCACACAGGGGGTGAGTGGCTGTTAGAGAAGAAACCAGGATGATTTCTAGGATTTGGGATTTGAATAATCTAGGGAGATGATATGAGGATGGTGGCAAATATTCATGTAAATGGAGAAGAACATGTTTGGAGAAGGAAAAGAGCTCAATTTGGGAATAATGTGGGTTGGGGAGGAAGCAGGTGGAGTTACAAATGAGATAAGATTAACTATGAGTTTTATCAACTCATAACGGGTCATGGACTATTGATTCTGGGTCATCAGTACATGGAGGTGTATAATACTATTTTCACTGCTTCTGTGTATATTTAAAAATTTTCATAATAAAGAGAACTTTTGGGAGAAAACAATAGTTCTGTATTTCATATGTTAAGTTTGAAATGGAAACTCAAATAGGCAGTTGTGTAAATAAATTTGGAGTTCACTGCTGAAAATAAAGTCTAAGCCATTTAGAGAGTGAGGAAGAGGACCTGGGACTCAGCCTTGGCTATATTAACAATTAGAGGCCTCACAGAAGAGCAATGGCCAGCAAAGGAGATGGAGAAGGAGGGGGCAGCCAGGCAGGAGGGAAATCAGCAGTGTTGCTGAAGCCAGGACAGCATTTTAAGAAGGAGGGAGTGTGGGGCTGGGATTGTAGCTCAGCGGTAGAGCGCTTGCCTCGCATGCGTGAGGCCCTGGGTTCGATCCTCAGCACCACATACAAAGCAATAAAATAAAGACATTATGTCCATCTACAGCTAAAAAAAATATTTAAAAAAAAAAAAAAAAAGGAGGGAGTGGCCAGCTCTGCTAAATTCTGGAAGATCATCACCTGATTTGTCAGGACGGGAGTGAGTGGTCAGGATCACTGGCCTTAGTACACTGTTGAGAGTGAGAGCACAGCTGGTTTGCAGTGGAGAGAGAATGGGAGGTAAGAAAGTGGAAGAAGAACCAGATATAACTTTTTTTTTTTTTGGTGGTGGTGCTGGGGATTGAACCCAGGGCCTTGTGCATGCAAAGCAAGCACTCTACCAACTGAGCTGTATATATCCCCAGCCCCATTTATAACTTTTTTTAAAAAAATATTTATTTTTTAGTTGTAGGTGAACAGAATATCTTTTTATTTTTATTTTTTATGTGGTGCTGAGGATCGAACCCAGTGCCTCACACGTGCTAGGCGAGCACGCTACCACTGCGCCATAACCCCAGCCCCCATTTATAACTTTTGAAGTGTTTTGATGTGAATGAGAGCAGACAAATGGGGTGATAGCTGGGTGAAAGACTTATTTTTCTTTGTTAGGTTTTGAGAAGCAGCAAAACACAGTTCCTGGATTCAGATCTTTGCTGCTCACTGGCTTTGGGATCTCAGTTTGTGCCCCTGTTTTAAAATGGGGATAATAAGAGCTGCCTTCCAGGGTTGCTATGAAAATTGAGTGTATGTAAAGTGCTTGGCACATGGTAGGTGTCATCTCTAGGTGTTTCCTGCTGCTGCTGATGTCTGAGATGGGAGATGCTAGAGCTTACCTGTCGCCTGGGGGAGAGCCAAAAGGATGATGCAGGAAAGTGGCTGGTGGCTGGTATGAAGGCTCAGGAAATCAGAGAAAAGGCCAGCCCAGATGGATAGGTTAGCGTTCAGAGGAGTAAGGCTGTTCACCCTTCATGTTAGGGCACAAGCCACTTAAGAACTACAACTTGACAGAGAATTTTGTGGTCTTTGTCAGTAAATCACTTAAGTAAAATTGCCTTCTTTTAATCAGGTCCTATATATCAGATTGGTATTCTGCCACCATTTAAATAATGTCTCTGGAACTTGGTATCCTCTTGTGGAAAGTGATGTACTATTCTCAATTAGTTTCTCTCAATTCTGAAATTTTCTGAACTCCAACTTTATTTTTGTTTTAAACTTTTAAGGCAGAAAACAGCTCAACAGGAGTGAACAGGGGAAGGCAGTCAGGTTTCTAAAGACCTGTTTCCTTTACCGAGAGACTTTGCATGGGCAGTAACATCAAAATATCCTACATAAAACCAACTTTTAAAATAAATGTGATGGAATTTCCTTTTAGATGCTGACTCAGTCAAAGCATTAAAAATGTGTAACAGTGAAAGCTGGCAAATGTATTGTTATTTTATTGAACAGTAGAAGAGTCTAAATGTTATTTTATGGAAAACTTCATTTCCTGCCATGTGTTTTAACTTAGGACGTGGCTAGTTGAGGTTTTAGTTGGGAAATCCTTCGATCCATTAAGTATAAGAGCAAATACCAATGTTAAAACAGTTTCTCCATTATGTTTTACTTATTCAATAAAAGTAAAAGGGTGGTGTATAACAAGGGCCACAATTACAGATCCTAATTATATGAACTAACTTCAGTGTGAATATGTGGCCTTTGAAAATATTTCTTTAATGTTTTTAATCCTCAGTTTTAGAAATATTTTATATCTATGTATATATTTGTATTAAATACAGTTGTAAGAGGGAGACTTGTCTTAAGATCATGAATTGTCAAGGCATTTTGTATTTCAATCATGACAGTTTTCAGATTATTAAGATGATTAGTAATACGGACATCACTGTTTATATTCATACCAAAGGACGTAATGCATCTGGGAAGATTTTTGGTCACAGACACTATCTAAATGAAACTATGGCTTAATCTAAGTGTAGATTTCTTTCCTTCATTAAATTTTGGATGTTGAGAAATGATTAATGATTTTATTTCTGTCATTTTATTGTGGAGCATTCTTACATGTCACAACATTCATGATAACATAGGTTTCCTTGCCACCAGGTGACTCTTGTGGAGGTGTTTAAAGCTATGCACATCTAGTTTTGTGACTCCAACAGATGCCAGTTAAGCTATTAGAAATGAAATAATCTAGCTGGGCGTGGTGGCGCAAACCTGTAATCCCAGCACTTAGGGAGGCTGAGACAGGAGAATTGCGAGTTCAAAGCCAGCCTCAGCAACGGGGAGGCACTAAGCAACTCAGTGAGACCCTCTCTCTATATAAAACACAAAACAGGGCTGGGGATGTGGCTCAGTGGTCGAGTGCCCCTGAGTTCAATCTCCAGTACCAAAAAACAAAAAGAAATAATCTAGCTCTTGGCTGTGTTTTTACAAATTATTAAACTGAAAGAAAAATAAATATTTTTGAAATAGCATTTCTTTGTAAACATAAAAGAAGGATAAAGGAACAGAGACTTGTGATAATTTTCATTACTTTGAAATTAGATACTTAGAATGTGTAGCAAACACAGGAAGATAACAGTTCTTCTGATACAGCCCTTGCCCTCTTCCACATATTTGAACATGAATCTGGATTTTCTGTGGTGTTCACCCCTTGCCCCCCACCCTTTTTTTTCTTGGGATGCTGGGGATTGAACCCAGGGCCTTGCACATATGCAGCAAGTGCTGTACCACTGAGCTATATCCCCAGCCCCACCTCCCCCTTTTTAAGCAACAAAATGCTTCTAAATTTCTACTAACCTTTGTTTTGGAAGCCAATTTTAAGGGACTTTTAAATTTTCTTTCATTTTGCAGATATTTCCTGAGCCTTACTACATGTTGGGCCCTGAGCTTGATCTAAGGAGATGATTTAGAGATGTGTTCTATTCAGTACCTAATTGCAGGAGGCTTGTGGTCTGTGGTGAGAAGACATGTTCATCAGTATTTATAATTTAATATGTGATAAATACAATAAGAAAGGCAATACATTGTATTGGTAGGGAGAGGATTGAGAGGATGGAGTGTAGAGGGAAGACCTCAGGGAAGTGGTGTTAGGGACAGATGTTAGCTGTCTTTGAAGGAGGAGCTTAAGGAACTTAAACTGTTACGAGTTACTTGGAGTTACATAGACCTTTTAGTTTTAGGTTTTTGTTTTTTATTTTGTTTGTTTAATTGTGTGATAGGGCCTTTGAAGGTTTATGTGTTTTTGTCTTTTCTGTGCTAGACAAGTGCTGTGCCACTGAGCTACATCAGCCCCTTTGGTTGTTTTGAGGTGGGGGATAGTTTGGGTTCCAACGAACCTTATCCATATTCACCAATTGGCTACTTTGAGAGACACAAGAAGAAAGCCAAGATAGCAATTAAAGTGAAAATAAAGATATTAATAGCTATGACAGAAGGGGTGGGCAGGGGAAAGAAAAGATGAAATGAATTCATGGAACTTGTCTATGTTTGGGACAGAATGCTAGAATCAAAGTTTGTATATCAATTGAAAACAGATTTGAGTCCGAGAGGTCCAGAATTGAAATCCTGGTATGGAAAGAAGCTGGTTTTGCAGGGCTCTGTGGGTGCAGGGGTAACCTTCTCCATCTCTGCATTCCCATTCTAAGTTCGAGGTTCAGGTGTCTGGAACTGAGCAAAGAATATGGTGAATTTAAATCTGTACTTGAATGTACTATTGGGACAGTGCTGCCAGATGATTAAGGGCCAGCTGACCTGGGTTTGAATCTGGACTCAGCAATTCCTAGCTAGATGATCTTGAACAAGTATTGAAACTGTTTTCTCATCTGCAAGGTGAAGGATAACAATATTGTCTCTTGAGATACAGTGTGATTATTCATATCAACTGAATGCACATAAACTATTTAACCGAGCATTTGGTGTATATTCAAGATAAAGGGTCCTTAGGTATTGACTGTTGTTACCCTGGGAAGTATAGATGTGAGCCTGGAATTGGCAAAAAAGTGGTGATGAGTACAGCAATGGGTTGGGGAAGACCTGGGGATTGCTGAGAGCCCCAGCCTGGACATGGGAGAGGGAGTGGAGTGAGGCCCTTGAGGTAAGGCTCCCATTGAAGAGCAGAGTCAGAAAAAAATGGAGGAGGGCCAGGTCAGAGAGGCAAGAGTGACCTAAAGAATTCAGTGTCAGCTAGTGCAGGCAAGGAGCATGCTTCAGGTTGGGAGGTACTGGATTCAGAGAGATCAGGGAGGGTTGGAACTGAGACTGAACATTGAGTGTGGTTTTGCAGGAAGATATTGACTAACTTGGGAGAAAGTTACAGAAAAGCAGAAAACAGGTTATCTGTGGTTAAGAGAAACATCAAGGAAAAGGGAAGATTCTGTCGACTGAGGAAGAACTGATTGTCTCAGTAGAGGAAGGAATGGAAGACAAGATTTCTAGAATATCTTAAAGACAGTATGGCTTTTAAGTTTGTACTTGCAAAATAATTGATAAAGTAGGATATACATATGGTACAAGCCCACCACACTGCACACTTGTTATCCATGTGAGTGGTCCCCTTGCGAGTGTGCAGTGGCACATATATTAATAAATGAATAAAGCATAATATATAATATAAAACAAATATTCACATGTTAATGCAATCAAACGCGTTATAACACTTAACAAGTACTTACTGTGGGCTGGAAGTGTTATAAGGGCTTTTGCACATACTATCTCATTTAGTCCTCCCAGTAACACTTGAAGCATAGGTGTTACTGTTCTCAGTTTATAGCTGCCAAGGGCTAGGTAAGCTGCTCAGAGTCGCAGAGCTGCTAAGTGGTGGCATCAGGATTAAATACCAGGCAGTGTAACTACAAGAGCCCTTGCTGTTAAGAGCCATATTCTGCTGCTTCCTTTGTTTTGTTGAATTGCTTAGGACAAGCCAGTGGCATTAGATATCATGTCTGATGAAACAAGAAGGTGCTAGAGAGGGGGAAATTGAATGTGAAGGAAAGGACTGATGTTTGCTGATGGAGCAGTGTTTCAGAGGGGTAGGTGGGACCAGGTTCAGGAGTGCTAGGAGAGGGGCAATCATGGACAATCACCATGACTTGGTCTCCAAGAGCCATGGAAGATAAAATTGGCAATGATACAGCAAAAGAGAGAGGCAAGGAATTTTGCAAGAGAAATAGAAAGAAGATATTTTAGGAGATACTAAGAGGTGGCGAGAGAGATGACCATCCATCATAAGAATAGTCAAGTGGGTTTTTGAAAATGGTCTCCCACTGATGGTTTGATTAGACCTGGTAGTCCTGTTGGAGAAAAGGGCCAGAATGAACTAGAATTAGGGTGGGGGGGTTCATTGACCTTGATGGTTTTCCAGAGCACCCTTTGGTGGAACTGTGAAGGTTGCCCTTCAAGGAAGGGATTACATTTTGGTCAACCGCTGCTGATTTGATTTGCTGCCACAAGTGGAGTTGAACCCAAGTAGGAGGTTGAGGAAAGAGTTGTATTTTGTATTGTCTTTCTCTCTTTTGAAGATATCGCAGGTTTAGAGGAGGAAGAAAAACACAAAATGGAATAAAGAATCAACAAACGAAGTAGAGAGATTTTTTTTTTAAAAAAATATTTATTTTTAGTTGTAGGTGGACAGAATATCTTTATTTTATTTTTATGTGGTGCTGAGGATCGAACCCAGTGCCTCACGCATGCTAGGCAAGCACGCTACCACTGCGCCATAACCCCAGCCCCGAAGTAGAGATATTTTGAAGTTGAGGGGTACATAATTCTTGAGTTGATCAATTTTAAATAGTTTCCAGAAACCAGAAACTCAAACTAATTGTAGGGAAGTGCTCTTTTTGTTGCACTTATTGTTTTAAGGTCTTGAAATGTTTATATTTTGTAAAATACAATACATAAGTTAGAAAACTAAATGAAAAACATGAGTACAAACCCAGTTTTTCCTATTAGACTCAAAACAGTTACTATGTAAAATTGCTTTACAAAAAGGGAAGAGGTTTAGTGCTTGATTTTAATTTCTGAAATTAGTTCATCATGGACTCTTTACACACTGCAGAGCAACAGTGGGCCTCACTTTGCCCAGTTCTGATGGAGCATCTATTAGAGGTTAGGCAGGATTGCTTACAGGTTCTGATCCCCTCTGCTCTCCCTGGAGTACCCAACCTAGTACATGGCATGTGAGAGATACTCCTCAGACAAATACTGGTTAAACAACTGCTCTAAAAGATGATTTTTTTGGTATGCAGAATAAGATTAATATTATAGCACGTCTTTCAAAAAGAAGTTAATTAAAATTTATTCACTTGACAGCAAGCAGGCAGACCCAAAGCAAAGTGTACCTCACCTTGAATAATTTTCGAAAGCCACATCTTTGTAGATTTCAAAAAATCTTAGTTCTCAGAATGCCCCTGTTTGCCCCTTAGGCTTTGTACACACTAACCTGAGCCACAGCTTATCTCTGGCCATAGGTGGTGGCAGCAGCTAAGGTGTGTGGAGCTGCCAGTGAGTCGTCCTCAGTGAAGAGCCTCCGCTTGCTTGTTGTGGATAAAGACTTTTCCTTTAAAGCTGGCCAGTGGTAAGTGGCTTTTCATTTTTTCAAGGGTGTATATTTAAGAAGGTGTCATCAGATAAGAGAGATTATCTTGTCTTCTGGAAAGAACAACTGTGGCTAGCTGTGTGCTCTCCCTCCCGTTCCCACAGAGGAATTCTAGGTCATTTCCGTTCATGGTTTGCCTTTTTTGGTATGGAGAATCTGATTCCTTTCTTAGCTTGAGCCCACTTAAGTTTTGACCCTGTGGCCCAGTCTCTCAGTCATATAATGGAAACTGCTTTGAGTTTTACAGTTTTAAACAAAGCACCTGTTGGAACTGACAGCTCTGATATGTTCTCAGGAATGCTTCCGAACAGAATGCACTGCAGTAATCTAATCTGCTTGAGTTTTGTGTTGCTGGGGATTCCTACATTTCTAAAAATTAAGTCTTTTTTTAGTGTCTAATAGAGAGTGGACAAAGCGGTCTGGAAAGAATAACCAGTTATGTCATTATAGAACTAACCATCCTCTTGACTGAATTCCTTGTGTTACTCATACCTTGACTGGGTTAAGTTTAAGTATCTTGCTTAATTTACGCTCAGGATTCCCCAGTCAGGCCCAGCTCACACACAGATCTTAAGTCTGTTCCATTCCACTCTGAGGACTAATCAGTATGCTGACAAGCAAGCAGGCCAGCTGTCCCACTGTTCCTTGGAATGGCCTCACTGAGCTGCAATTCAAGTTGAATTGTAAATAAAGCAACTTGTATTTCCCTAGGAAAGGTGTGTTTGGGTGTGTGTGTGTCCTTTATTTAAATAAAGCATTCATTTCTAAATGAGTTTTCTGGTATGTCAATCTCCATAGTATTTCTTAGGAGTCACTTGACTAATTTTGGCAGTCCATCTGGAGATGTGGTTTTGTTAGAAGGAGGATGTGTGATAATAGCAAGTGTGATAATAGCAAGAGTTAGCAGTCTTGTGTTAATAGTTTGCCTTTGAATTTAGAACTAGAAAACAAGATGCTGATTGCAATAATTTGCGTTTGTGAAGCAATTTACTGCAATCTTTGCACATGTTCGGTGATACATATTAAGTGCATTTTGGCAGTTTTAGGGGATGGGCAACATATTTACCCTTCAAAAATGGTTTAGCAGTTATTACATTGAAAAGTGAAAACTTTAATTGTAATGATCTGTTTTTCCATATTTCCCTTCTGTGGAAGGGTTTGTGTCCTGTGCACAGCATTGTCTCTGTGCCTTCAACTCTGAATTATGCCAATACTCTGACTCCAGTCTCTTGGGTAGAAAAAACCTGTGCCTTGGTTATAATGCTCCACCATGGTGTGCCTGCAAATGCATTAGCTCTTGCAGACTGCAGTTACCTGATAAGAAAAATGTCATCATTCCCTAGTTGTATATATAGCGATGGGGTCCCATTGTGATTCTAAAGAGAACATTATTCAGGATTGGCATTAGGTATCCCATTCCAGTGAATGGATTTGGTCCTTTCACTGACATTAGGACTGGTTTTAGTGTGTGCTTTTCATAGAGTTTTGCTTCAGAAGTCATACAAGGGAGTGGTGATCACTGGCTGGTTGTCAGTGACCCTTTTCCTCCCAGCTGTGGGTCTGGCCCTCAACACCTCCCCTTTTAAGACCCTTACTGTTGTTGACTTACTATATGGCTCTGGGGTTATGAATTCTTTTTGGCATTTGACTTTATGATTACAAAATGGCCATTGTTGCATAGGTTGGTGTTGTCCACCTGTTCTTTGCTGTTGGTAGGATTGCTTTGTGCTGTAGGTACTCTTAGATGAGCAGATTAGTAGTAAACTCCCTGTGGCATTTTGGAGAAGACAAAGATTAGTGAGAGAAGGAGTTGGGATGTAACTGCCTTCTAGTCAGTGCCATTAAGATGATCAGAGTGGAGAGCTGCTAGAGTTGAACAGGATTGCTGGTGGGCTATCCTCCAGGGTGAGAGATTGGGCCATGCTCCCATGGTTCTGAATTTTTGATGGGTGACAACCTCTGACACCTGCCAAACTCTCAGAATGAGGTTCCAGGACTAACTCTAAGTAAATAAATAAATGTTGTCTATGATCAGCTGGAGCTCTAGCTACATATCCCCATATAGATAGACTCCTTCAGCACAGACCAGAGAGAAGCCTCAGGGGGCTTTTCTTGAACTGCACTGTGTTCTTACTGGGCCCTTCATAGGGAACTGGTTTCTGTACTGGGAAACCAGTTCCAGGAGCTCTAGCAAGTCAACCCTGAGAGAAAGACCAAAGGAGGAAACCATCTCAAAAACATCTTTTGTGTGAGCAGGGCTAAACCTCTTGGACTCCACTCACCAATAGGTTGACAGCATGCTTAGTAACTACCTTCTTGGTGAGTCCTACTCTTGACTTTGTCAGTGCTCCTCCCTGTTTGTGGAAAGATTGGCACTACCTCTCAGGGCTGAAGTGTGGCACTAACAGTCCTCATGCAAGGTCTGACTGCCCTGTTCCACTGTGGCACTTGCTGCCTGCCTTCAGTGGTTGCACTGCTGTGAATGCGATCCATCTCCAGAGGGAGGCATTGTGGCCTCATGCTCTGGAGACTACCCAGTTCATATGTTTGAAGTCTACTTACCTGCTAGCTCTGTGATGTGGGCCTTTTCCACATTTCTCTGGGCTTTGGTTTTCACATCTTTACATAGGGAGCAATATTCCTTTTGGGGGATACTTAGTGGGGTTTTTTTTTTTTGGTACCTGGGATTGAACTCAGGGGTACTTGACCACTGAGCCACATCCCCAGCCCTATTTTGTGTTTTATGTAGAGACAGGGTCTCACTGAGTTGCTTAGCACCTCGCTGTTGCTGAGGCTGGCTTTGAACTCATGATTCTCCAGTCTCAGCCTCCCAAAGTGCTGGGATTATAGGCGTGTGCCACCGTGCCCAGCTGATACTTAGTGTTTTTGCACAATGGCTAATGTTAACTTCATTAATTTGGTTTTATTTTTTGTTAGTGAGCTAGTCAGCTCATCATCACTATAACTGAAATACCTGATAAGAACAAGGGTTTCAAAGGTTTTAATCCATGGTCAGCCAGTTCCTTTGCTCTGGGCTCAAGATGATGCTTCAGAACATCATGGTAGAACAGCATGACAGAGGAAAGCTGCTCAGCTTATGGAAGCCAGGAAGCAGATGGAGCAAGAATGAGAGAGAGTGACTGAGACTGTGTGTGTTATTCTAGGAGCCAGGGGCAAGAAATAATCCCAAAGGGCACATCCCCAGTGTCAGTTCCTCCAGCCATGTCCTGACTGCCTACAGTTACCACCCAGTAATCCATTCAAATTATCAGTCCATCAGATGAATTAATCCACCAATGAGGTTACAGCTTTCCTAATCTAATCATTCCACCTCTGAACATTTCCACACTGCCAAATAGGAACTTTTTGAAGGACATGTTATATCCAAACCATAATAGTTAGTATTCCACCCAGTCAGCTAGATTATCTGTGCTGGTAAAACCCAGGGGTCAGATTCCAATTTTTAGTTTCTTTGCCAGTTCCCCTGCAGCGAAGATGTTGGTTCTGCCTGTAGGACTGCAGGCCAACTCAGTGGGTGAGTGAGTGCACACTGCTGCATGATGTCACCAATGGTGCAGTCAGTGATCAGTCCATTCTGGGCTGTTCAAAGGAGGGTACCTGAGAGGAAGCAAGGTCAAACCATGTTTGCAGCAAAAAGACTTTTGGTCCTAATATAAATTTCTTTGCTAGGAAGCAACTTTGGGGCCTATTGAGAGAGAGACACTAAGAAGAAACAGATGAGAGAAGTAAGATTAGATATACTACTCTACTCTTAAGTAGGGCCACTGTGTTTTAGACAGCATACAAACAATAGCTGGGTGCAGCAGCGCTGAATTTTACACAACTACACAAAGAATGTGCATTCCCTGGCTCTTCGTCCAGGCTCTGTCCTCTGTTGACTGTGTCTAAGACTCAGTTTAAGTAACATCTCCTCTTAATTCCTTAACTACTGGTAGAATTGATTACCCGCCCTCTGCTCTGTCTTCCTACTATAAGCAGATTTTATCATAACCTGTTTACTAGTATTTATTTGTTGTTTTTTCTCTCATTAGAATGAATTTGTTGAGGGCAGGAACCAAGATTGGGGATACTTAGTGTTTTTGCATAATGGCTAATGTTAACTTCATTAGTTTGGTTTTATTTTTTGTTAGTGTGCTAGTCAGCTCATCCCACGGCAGTGCTGTCTGTGGTAGGCAGATCTTCTTCTGTAGTGTTTACACAAGTGAGTGAGTGAGGAGCTCTGAGTGTTGTAGCAGAGGACTAGAGTTTGGGATCTCATAAATATCATTGTCATTTGGCCATGGTTTGCATGCCCTGTGTGCTGGGTACTGGGATCACCTCTGTGGATAGGACTTAGCTGCCCAGTATGTCAGAGTTGGACATGAATGTATTGCTTTACTACACACCTGGATCCCTTTTCTCAGTTGTGCTTATATATACTAGATGCCTCTGCTCATGTTTAATCCTACAAAGGGTGTTTTTTTTTTGTTTTTTTTTTAAAGGTTTGTGTTTAAAGCTTAATTCTTTCATGGACAGGTGTTTTATGAAATATGTAATGTGCATATATGACTTGTAATATAATCTGAGTTTTTCTGTATCTTTTAAGAGTTGTTTTTTTCTGAAGGTAGCTTTCCAAAGTTTACTAAAAAGGGTTGATCCCTTTTAATCATCTAAGAAAAAGGAATTTATCACCATTGAGCAGCAGAGGGTGCTGTAGTTCAGGAGATGAAGCAGCAAAAATAGCTCATTGATTTTATTTATTTTTATATGTGGATATATGTGGATATGCTATCAGAGAGGAGGCACTTTGTACCTCCTCTCAGATAGCATATAACACATGTTAACATGGGAACTATAGTGTTTACAATTTTTCTGTTGTCCAAAATGAAAGGGAAGTGAAAGTATTCATGGAGAACAGTCAAGTGAAAATAGGTAAAAGTAGATGAGGTGACCTTTACTGGAGCACTTCTAAATCTAGAGCTGTTTTTTGTTTTTTTGTTTTTTTTTTTTGGTACTGAGGATTGAACCCAGAGGTGCTTTACCACTGAGCCACATCCCCAGCTTTTATTTTTTATTTAGAGACAGGATCTCGCTAAGTTGCTTAGAGTCTTGCTAAGTTGCTTAGGCTTTCACTAAGTTGCTGAGGCTGGCTTTGAACTTGTAAGCCACAGGAATTACAGGCATGCACCACTGTGCCTAGCTAGAGCTGTTTTTTTGTTTGTTTTCTTAACTATCAAAAATGAGCAAATGTTTAAGGCTATAGATTAAAGTTATTTTAAGGTCATAGATCAAACTGATAGAAAGCCTCTTGTGCTTTTCACATAAACTGTATGTAAGAAAACAACTGGAGACAGGATATTTTCTGTTCTTTTTTTTTTCTTTTTTTTTTTTAGTTTATTTAATTGCATTTCAGGTCATAGCACATATATAGAGCTCAGTTTTTCCATTTCTCTGGTTGCAAACCAGATAAAGTTACACCAATTGTGTTTTCATACATGCACCAAGGGTAGTGATGACGATCTCAATCAACCATCTTTACTATGCCCATTCCCTTTCCTGTCCCCCGCCTCCCCCATGTTGCGTCCAGTGTTCCTCTATTTCTCTTATGTTTCCCATTCCCACCTCCCTTATTCATCAGCATCCACTAATCAGAGAGACCATTCGGCATTTGGTTTTTTGGGATTGGCTTACTTCACTTAGCATAATGCTTTCCAATTCCATCCATTTGCCTGCAAATGCCATAATTTTATTCTCTTTTACTGCTGAATAATATTCCATTGTGTATATGTACCACAGTTTCTTTATCCATTTATCTATTGAAGGACATCTGGGTTGCTTCCACAGTTTTGCAATTGTGAATTGTGCTGCTATAAACATTGAAGTGGCTGCTTTACTCTAGTGGGCTGTTTTTAAGTCTTTAGGGTATAGGCCAAGGAGTGGGATAGCTGGGTCAAATAGTGGTTCCATTCCAAGTTTTTTAAGCAGTCTCCATACTGCTTTCCAGATTGGTTGCACCAGTTTGCAATCCCACCAGCAATGTTTAAGTGTACCTTTTTCTCCACATCCTCGCCAGCACTTATTGTTGCTGGTATTTTGGATAGCTGCCATTCTGACTGGGGTGAGATGAAATCTGAGGGTAGTTTTGATTTGCATTT
>PVHX01004152.1:0-130396 GCA_004024805.1 Geosciurus inauris
GTTGGTTCAACCCATCTTAACTGTTGATGATGCTTCATGTTGTTTTCCAGCATTGTAATATTCAGGAATTTAAAGTCTTGATTGAAGAATAAATCCAAATCTATGAATGTCCTGTGAAGTGAAAAATGTGTATCTTATATGTAATCTTTTTGCATTAAAATACTAATGCTGACCCAAATAAAACTTTCATTTATTAAAAAAAAAAAAAAAAAAAAAAAAGGACTGGGAATATAGTTCAATGGTAAAGCACTCCTAGGTTCAAGCCTCAGTACAAAAAAAGAAAAAAGACAATAGAAAATACATTTCCAAAGGGTTTGAATTAATTTACACCCAAACAATAATGCATGAGAGTTCTCATTGCTCTATGTCCTGAGGTAGATGCTTTGGATCCTCTCAGTTTTTCCATTTTGCCAGACAACTGAGACTTGGGAGTACTAAGTAATCCACTCAAGATAACAGAGCTAGTAAGGAGTGGCCTTCAGTGGAGCCTTATATTGCTGCAAGTTCAGGGCTGCCTACCTCACCAGGTTGCATGTGAGAATACCCTGCGAATGGTATGTACTGAGTGTTTCCATGGAATCCTAAGACAGATGAGATCAATGTGAGGCTTTTCGGCAGAGATGGAACTTGAACTTTTCTTTTTTTGATACTGGGGATTGGATCCTTTTCATTTTTTATTTTGAGACAGGGTCTCTCTAAATTGCTGAGGGCCTCACTAAATTGCTGAGGCTGGCCTTGAACTTGCTAGCCTCCTGAGCGGCAGGATTATAGGCGTGCGCCACTGCACTGGGCTGAAGTTGGTTTTCAGGTTGGGTGTGGGCAAGGGGTGTAGCTTCTTGGTAAAGTGCATGCTGGGACACACGAGAGCCTGAGTTCAATGTTCAGCACTGAGAAAGAGTAACAATCATATTCACAGAGGAGAGTTCGGGGAGGCGGAGAGTGTTCTGGGCCAGAGGAGGACTGGGCTCAAGGCGGGGAGGGCAGGTAAGTGTGTGTGAGGTGTGTGATGTGACGCTGCCTGGGACCTGGTCAGTGTCCCTGACCCGGAGGGGAGGGAGGGGAGGAGGTATTAGTCGGGGCTCCTAGAGGAATAGAATCAACAGGAGGTATAATTATAAAGAGTGGATTTATCAGATTGGTTTACGGCACCAGAAGCTGGATAGTCCCCAATGGTCGTCTGCAGGCTGGAGAGCTGGAAGAACCAGTAGCTTTGCAGGCCAAGAGGCTGAAGCCCCAGAGCAAGAGGGATCAATGGTGCTACCCTAGTACAAGACCGAAGGCTTCTGGGGAATCACTGGGGGGGTTTGCTTTGGAAGAGTGAAGAAGCCAGAGTCAGATATCCTCAGACAAAGGCAACAGCAATCAAGAATCAAGAACCTATTCAAGAAGAAGGGAGCTGACATCTGCTGCTGCGCCTTGGTTCTTCCTAGTCCATCCAAGCCATCATCCTAATGGCTGGTGCTGCCCACGTTTAGGGAGGGTCTCCATTTCAGTTGGCGATCGCAGATGCCAATCATTCCTAGACACACCCTCACAGACACACCCATAATCCTCTTAATCCTTGGCATTTATTAATCAATCAAGTTGACAATTCAAATTGATCATTACAGGAGAGGAGAGAGGAGGAGGGAGGGGAGAGGAGAGGTGAGGCGAGGCAGGAGAGACTTCATCTCCCTACAGGCGCACTAATGCCATTGCCGGGTCTCCACCCTTTTGACCTCATCTCAACCTGACTACCCGCCAAAGGCCACACCTCCAAATACCATAACCTTGAGGATCACGGTTCCGACATATGAATCATGGGGGGAGAGAAACTTCCGGTCCCTGGCACTCATTCCCCATTCTGTTCAGTGGAACACTACTTCGTTCACCTTTATTCTCTTTTTATTTCAGGTGAGCAAGTCTAGACTTTCCAGTGAGACTCCAGTCCCCCTAAGGGGGGAGCAGGGCGCTGTGCAATCTGCATGTGTTCCTGGTAGTCCCTAGTGCTTCTCTGGGGACCTAGAGACTCAGTGTCCACTTATGCAGCTCATGGGTTGATGAAGCTTCTTGTTTTAGTCCGTTTTGGTGTTACTGTGACCAATGTACCTGAAAAGAACAAGTTTATTTTGGCTCACAGATTCAGAGGTCTCAGTCCACGTTGGCGGACTTCACAGCTCTGGGCTCGAGATGAGGCAGAACATCATGGTGGAGGGATTTCAGAGGAAAGCAGAGAAAAGGACACCCGGGAAGCAGAGAGCAAGCTCTGCTCACCAGGGACAAGATATAAACCCCAGAGACCTATTCCCTCCAGCCACACCATACCTGCCAACAGTTCCCCCCCAGTGAATCCATATCAGAGGATTAATCCGTCCATTAGGTCACATCTCTCAAAATCTAATCATTGCACCTCTGAATATCCCTGCATTGTCTCACACATGAGCTTTTGGGGGACACCTTATATCTAAATTAGAGCACTACTCTTGCTTCTAGCAAACCCAGAAGGTCTGATTCCTTTCTCACATGTCTCTCACTGCAAGGTTGAGGCCTATAACATCCCTCCTGTGAGCAACATGGCAGCTGTTTAGGCTCCTGTGGTGAATTAACCCAGGTGTAATAAAATGTCCCTTTTCTTTATGATGATTTCTCATAGTTCAGTGTAGCTGGGAAAACTCATAAACCTGATGGTAATTAGCTGCAGACGTGTCTGGGAGAAGGGTATGGAGCATGGCCCGCCGTTTCCTCTCAACTCCTAGCTCCTAAATTCCACCAAGTGCATCGACAATCATCTCCCTTGTCGCCAGGCCTAAACATCCCTTCAAAATTGGTCACGGCTGGCTTCCTTCCTTCCCCGCCTCATGCAGCTGTGGCTTCTGGACTTTATGACTCAAGTCCTTTTCCAACTGTGGTGAGCAGCTCCTCAGAGCTCAGCAGCTCTCCTTGCCTCACTGTCTCTTGCAGTCCACTCCCTCCGGTCCTTCCTGGGTGTGCTTTTTCTCCTGCTTCCTGTTGGGCCCGTGGATTCATGTCACTGCACCCAACTCAGCTTCACCCAAGTTCACGTTGCTTTTAACTGTTTGCCACTTTCTGATTCCAAACATTATCAGTGGTGCCCTCTTTTTTTTCTGTCATTCTACCTGGGTTCAAATCATAGCTTTGAAAAAAAAAAAGCAGACTTTATTCATTTAGTAGTTTTTGATTTATAGAGTATTTGAGCAGAGAGTACACAGAGTTCAGTACACCCCCCTCCTCCCCACCCCAATAATAGTTTTCCCATATTATTAGCATCTCACATTTAGTGTGGGAGCTTTGTTATAATTAAGGGATCTATACTGCAGCTATTAACTCCAGTCCATGCACATTAAGCTTTGCTCTTTGTGCTCCTCAGTTCCTGTGGGTTTTGACAAAGGCATAAGGATGTTTAGCCATCATGTCCATGTCATATTGAATAGTTTCATCTCCTTAAAAATCTCTGCAGACCACAGCTCTGAGGCTCTCTTTGCTCTTTTGTGTATGGTCTGCCCTCCCTGAATCTCAATCCTTTCTAGACTGTGAGCTCCCTGAAGTGGCAATTACTTTTTTAATCTACCTCTTAACTGTTGTAGCCCCAGCTCCTAGAAACTGCTATCTTAGTCCATTCTTTGTGTTGATCAGGTAAAAAGTATCTGAGACCAGGTAATTTATAAAGAAGTTTATTTGGATCATGGCTTGGGAGGCTGGGTAGTCCAAGAGCATGGTGTGGTATCCAGTGAGGGCCTTCTTGCTGTATGACAACATGGCGGAGGGGATCACACGACGAGACAGAGCGAGCCTGCCAGCTCACATCTCTCTTCTGCTTCTTACAAAGCCACTGTTGCCACCATCAGAGCCATGCCCTCATGACCTCATCTCATCCTAATTACCTCCAAGGACCCCGCCTCCAAATACTGTTAATATTGGAACTAAGTTTCCAATACCAAAACTTTTGGTGGACATCTTCAAACCATAGCAACTGCCCTTCCTATTGTGGCCCTCCTGAATGCTGGTGAAAGAGTGATGCGGGTATCCAGGGTGATTTAATAGAGCTCTGGTGAATTGCCAACTGAGGTGCCCTCCTTGTTGGTTGTTGGAAGTGTTGCTGCACAATGTCAGAATACACAAAAACATTCTGGCTCCCTGCTTCTCTGAAAGCAGGCCTTCACCAAGGGGAAGGGTCTCTGCTACAGTTAAAGCCCCTTGCACTGGGGGTGTTGGCAACTATCAGGAGACTTTGAGTGGACTCATGAGAGTTTTTCCTAGACCTTCATCCCCTAGACTAGTGCCTCTTGACCTTTTCTTTGTCCCTTATTATCTCCCTAAGGAGCCTAATTATTTTTCCCTCTAATACCACTGTATGCATATCTGTGCTTACCAACATAAAAAGAATATGGAAGTTTTGCCTCTTGGGGTGATGTCACCTGTTTTAGTCAACATTTTTGTTGCTGTGACCAAAAGACTCGACAAGAACAATGTAGAAAAGGAAAAGTTTATTTTGGCTCAGGGTTTCAGAGGTTCAGTCCATAGTGGGCCAACCTCGTAGCTCGAGGCCTGAGGTAGGCTACAGCATCGTGGTGGAAAGACATAACAGAGGAAAGCAGCTTGGGACATGGCTTCCAGGAGGTAGAGAGAAAGAGTCCTGCTCACCAGGGACAAAGAGACCCCAAAATTATGCCCTCAGTGACCTACTTCCTCTAATCACACCCTATCTGCTGATAGTTACTGGCCAGTGAATCCATACCAGTGGATTAATCCACTGGATTGGTTCCACCTCTTATAATCTAATCATTTCACCCTTTGAAAGTTCTTGTGTTATCTCACAGATGAGCTTTGGGGGCCACCTCATATCTAAACCATCCCATCACCCTTTTGAGCATGCACCCTGGATGTTCTTGATAACTTGTTGAGAAGGACATGCTACTGACCAGCCTCTTGTAGGAAGCCATCTCGAGAGGGCTGGGGGTGGAGCCAAGGACAGAATCCAGAGTCAAAACTCACTGGCATTATTTGATTCTAAAAAAATCAGTTTTCTGGGTAAACTCTCAAACCTGGGTTCAAAACCTCAACTGCAGGGATAGATTGGAGGGAAACCCAGGAGACGGCTGCAGTAACTGAACAAGAATCTTCTTAGGAAGGAGTGGATTGGCCGTGTTCCATGCTGGACACACCAAGTATGGAGAGATCTGTCCTGTTCTGGAAATGGAATTTAAAAAGGAACCCTAAGGAGTTCGAGGGCACCCATGGAGAGGGCCTGAGGCTGAGCCATCTGGAAACAGAGAAGAGCCGAAGATTTTTTTGTGCTGCCGGTACTGAGGTCTGAGCAGCAAGGTGACTTCCTTGTCTAATTCCACAGGACATATTATAGGTCCATAAGGTGTCAAAATCCTAAACCCCCACTACCTGAAATGTGACATTATTTCAAATTAGGGTCTTTATAGATGATTAAATTGAGGTCATTTGTGTGGCACTGAATCCAATAAGAATGCTGTGTTTATAAAAAGTTTAGAAACCTAGACACACAGACAGACAGGCACGAGGGAACACACTGTGAAGCCTCAGGGTAATGTCATGTCAAGGAAAGCTGGAGCCCACCAGAGGCTGGGAGAGAAGCCTGGAGAAGACTCCCCCTTCCAGCCCTCAGAAACACCCTGCTGACACCTTGATCTTGGGCTTCCAGCACTGAGACACAGCATTTCCCATTTCCATTGTCTAAGCCACCGGGTTGGTTGGACTTTGCTATAGCAACCTTAGCAGACTAATATGGGTTTCTATTAATCAAGGGGTGGACGTTTCAGGGAAGCAGCTTTCAGTTACGTAAAGGCTGGGAGGGGGTGCACAGTGGGTATGGTGGGAGGGGGACTCAGCAGCTCCAAGCATGCTCATGCAGCCACCCTTAGCAAGGGCCAGGACTGGGGTTACACGCACCTCCATTTCACTCCATAAGGCAAGAGCAGTTCAAAGAGAGAAAGCCAGGTGTCCAAGGTCATAACTCTAGTAAATGTCAGAGTCAATCTCCAAATCTATATTGGTCCCACCCAAAAAAATGCGTACTTCCCTTTCTGAATTAAACCAGCCAGGTCCCTGATGCCCAAGGGGCTCATTATTTTGTGTATTCTGCTTTGCTGCCTCAGAGAAACACTGATATGGTTTTACTAAGTGCTAAAACTGTAGTGCAAGGTAGTGAAGGGTGTGGCTTTGAGCCCAGACTGCATGAGTTGGAAGGCCAAGTCTGACTCTCACAAGATGTGTGCCCTTAGGCGAGTTGCTTAACCTCTCTATGCTTTAGTGTCCACTATAAAGTGAAGATTGTGATATTATCAATCCCATTGAGTTCTCACGTGGTTTAAGCACATCATCACATGCATTTAAGCAGCACCAGACATGCAGCAAGCACTCAGCCTTATTATCATTTTTGAGCAGGCCTCCCACACCTGGGTTGTCTCCTGATGGGACTCAGTTGGCAGACTCAGTTTCCCATAGTGACAATAATGCAGACAAACCAGCGGCCTGGAAAAGAGGCAAAAATTCTGATTAGAGAGGAAAGGCACTTTAAGAGTCAGGATCCACAAAAAACAACACAGCTCTTGTTTATTTTCTCCCTGTAGCTGCTCTGTCTTGAGGTTCCACAGACACTTCTGGCGCAACAGGCAGACAGGCAGGCCGCAGTTCAGGATGGAGGTAAATCCCTAAATGACCATTGTCTTAGGTGGGCTGTTTTCAGAAGACAAATAACGAAAAGGTCCCCATGAGACCCCTGGTGGCCCTTCTTTGTGTTGGTGCTCCAGCCCTGTGGCAGGCTGGCCTGAGTTACTAAGGGCCAGAGGGACCTTAAGGCTCAGGGTGGGGAAAGTTCCGAAGGTCTGAGCAGGAAGGAGGAGATACCACAGAAACCTTCCAGAGTTCAGGGTGCAGGGCCCTGGTGTTTCCTCTCCTTCTGGGTGGCCTGGATTCCCTGTGCCCAGCTGGCCCTCCTCTTTCTCCGCAGGCTTCTCTCAGTGCTCCAGCCTCCTCTGAACTCCCATGACACGTCACATCACCCTCCACGGTGGCATTTGTTGTAGCCTGTGTGATGGGTTGGGAATGCTGGCCGCCTTCTAAGGCATGCGCGCTCAAGGCGGGTGGTGAAATGACTACCCACGGGGGCACCGGAGGGTCTGCTCACCTGCTCTGCAGCTTTGGGTAACTGGCATTAATGTTCTGAGCCTGGGTGTCCTCGTGTGTGGGATGGGCAAGCTGGAATAGATCGTTTGTCTTTTTCTTTTTCCTTTTGGCAATAGAATCCTGTCTTCAAACAAAATCTTGCACTTTGGCCCACAATAGAGAACAGCAGAGCGCTTCCATTCTTGACTGGAGGAGGGGACTCTAGAGCGGCTCCTCCCACCTCCATCTTCTCCCCCCACCCTTCCTGTGCTTTCCAGGAATCTCCAGGAATCCACCCGCACAGCTGGAAAACAGCTGAAATCTGATCGCTGCTCAGTTTCCTTCCCCTTTTTGAGTTTATCAATCTCCCACCTGCCCCACAGTTTCCCCTCCAGCCACGAGTCTTTCTGGGCTACCTCTTCCTCTAGGCGAAGTCACTCATAGGGCATCAGAACCTGCCATAGCCTTGGTTTGGCTTCTAGAGTTTCCTTACCTGGCTGGTGCTAGACCTGCCCTAGACCTGTGGGTACAATGTGGCAGGGTGAATGCCCTGCACCACCCTCCAGGGTTCCAGTCAGGGAAGGCACCCTCAAGAAGGGACCCCAGTTATGTCTGTGCCCGAGGGCTTCCAAGTGTGAGGAAATGATCCTAAGTGCTTAGAAGAAGGTCAGATCAGTGACCCTGGAAGGGGGAGGTGTCTGGATAAGGGATAGGCTGAGTCTTTTGTATTCACAGTGACTGGAAAGTGGAAGGAGAAGGTCAGGGACCATCTTATGGAAAAACCTTGAAAACGCCAGTCCTTTTTCTGTTTTTTTTTACTTTTTTTATTTTTATTTTTTTGTGTGTTTTATTTAGGCTTACATGTTAACAGTGTAAATTGATTCATTGTACATAGATAGAGGATAACATATTGTTTTTGTTTTTGGTACGGGGGATTGAACTCAGGGGCACTCGACCCCTGAGCCACATCCCCAGCCCTATTTTGTGTTTTATGTAGAGACAGGGTCTCACTGAGTTGCTTAGCACCTCGCCTTTGCTGAGGCTGGCTTTGAACTCGCGATTCTCCTGTCTCAGCCTCCCTAAGTGCTGGGATTACAGGCTTATGCCACCACGCTGGCTGCAAAGTCCTTAAGTTGGACCCAGGGGCAGAATTCCAGAATTCCAAGCCGGATCTGTCTTGCTGGCGATAGGGGAGCAGGAGAGTGCAGAGGAAGAAGCAGTTGTTTATTATTATTTTTCTTCGTTAGCCCATCCCATGCCAAGTAGTGGGAGCTTTGCCCGCAGGCAGCCTCCCCAGCCCTTCAGTAGCCCCGGAAACACCTGTTCTGTAATCAGGAACACGCAGAGACCAGTGGGCATGCTGGCCAGGGGCTCAGGCAGGTGTGTGAGGCCAGGCCACTCCTCGGACCTCGTCTCATTCTGTTCTCTCAGGAAGAGAGAGGGAAAGGGGAGAGATGTGGGGGGAGAGGAGGCAGGGCTGGGGAGGATGGGAGGATGTGTGAAGGCCCGAGGAGGCTGAGTGCACCTTGAGCTCGGGTGCAGCTCTCGCGGTAGGATCCACACAGTGTCCCCAGAGCTGCACGGCAGCCCCGCCCCGCCCCTGCAGCCAGAGATGGCTCTGCGGCTTTCCTGATGTTGCTGGCCCTGGACAAAGGTCATCACTGAGAATGAGCAGTTGTACGGGGCATGGTGGTCTTAATATGAAGGGCAGGCTCTAGGTCTTGGGGAGGCTCCTTTTGGCACCAAACATTGCAGCTGGCCCCATGGGTGGCCCAGAGACCAAGTTCTCTTGCCTACTCAAGGTGTCCCTTGAAATAACCCCTCCGCGGGCAAAGCAGGGATCCTATGATCTGCAAGGTGCCTGCCAGTGCTGCCTGGCTCTCTCTATCATCGCTCCTGGACTAATTGAGAAGGGGATTGGGTTTCCCAGAGTGGGTTGTGCCGCCAGGTTTATTTGTGTGCGAGGAATGTCACATACTCAGACAGGGTGGGTCAAGGTGATTAATTTCTGGAAACTGCACTTTAGGGCTTCAGCATTTCTCTTTCCAAGTCTGATCCAAAATTGGTGAGTTCAGGGATGCTGTGTTCACCTGGGATTGTCGTTTCCCTGGTGACACAGGTGGCCTTCCTGGGCACAGTTTCACTCCTGCAACCCCTGGGGAAAACCTCCGCTCTGGAATCCTCTGCAGTCAGTTATGTGGATTGCCCTTCATGGTGACTTCACATTGGCCAGGTCCCGTATGGGCCTGCCACGTCAGAAAGGGTGGACACGCAGGTCACCGAGGCCACATGTTTGGACTTTACCTATCTGTCGCTTTTCACAGGCACAGGTTAATTGAGATACAGAAGTGGGGACACTTTGTGTTATCTGGTGCCAATTTTATAACGACTTAATAGCCCCTGTTGGTTATTTATTGCCAGGTGAGTGTAGCAGTGCACACAGTCCCTGGAGTTGGGTCAGTGGGTTCAGATCCTGATTCTGCCTCCTCTCGCCTGTGTGGTCTGCAGTCACATTCTTCGCCTTCTTTGCCCAATCCCCAAAACGGGTATCATAAAATTCCCTTGGGTTTTGAGGGGATTCAATGAGTCCCGCCACGGGAAGCCCTGAGAACAGAGCTCAGTAAACATTAGCTGTTATCCTGACTGCGCCAAGTGGAGACCATCCGCCAATAATAAAATTTAATTCAATGTGGGTGGTGTCCTCCAAGCTCATGGGCTATAGGGAATCTTTACTGGACACTCTTCTTTCAGGATCTCTGATAGCTCAGGTTGCCCTACAAAGATGGAACAGATTTTGTGGTATGCCAAACCTTCTACCTTCCTAGAGAGGGAGCTCCCTTCAGAGTAACTGTTTTAGAAAAAAAATAATAAAGTTATTTTAAAAATTGAGATATGGAGCTAGGTGTGGTGGCGCATGCCTGTAATCCTAGTGATTCAGGAGGCTGAGGCAGGAGAATCGCAAGTTCAAGGTCAGCCTCAGCAATTTAGGGAGACCCTTCTCAAAAATAAAAAAGGACTGGGGGTGTACCTTAGTGGTACAGCACTTGCCTGTTACATGCAAGGCTCTGGGTTAAATCCCTAGTGCTGTAATAAATGAAGAAATTAAATGAAATCAAGGTGTTACCTGCATATCGTAAAGCACGTCCATATGTTGACATCTATGGAACTGTTGCCATGGTCACAATTTAGAAGCCCCAGTAAGGGTCCTGCATTTCTCCTCCCAGGCAGGAGCCCTTCAACACCTATACGGAAAATCTCTTTCCTGACTCCTAACCCCACATGTGAGCTTTTCCTCCGTACCATTGGAACATGTCAGTGGAGTGCTAGTGAAGGTTTGGCTCCCCTGCCAAATGCCCTGACTTGAATCAGGTGCAGTAGCATACACCTGTGACCCCAGCCCCTAGGGAGGCTGAGGCAGAAGGATTGCAAGTTCCGGGCCAGGCTGGGCAACTTAAGACTCTATCCTAGAAAAACCAACAAGACAACAAAAAAATAAGCTAAAAAGCCCTGATTTGAGCCTTGGTCAATTTCCCTGGCAGTTGCCACCACTCACATGAAGCTTCAAGTGTGGTTGTTAAATGTGTAGTTGGAAATGGATGTGCATTTCAACACAGGCCTGTAGTTTTCCCACCAAATAGATTCAATAGATGCAAATCACCTCCATTGCAAAGATAATATTAAATATGGTAATAACTAAACAGAGAAGAGTTCTAAGTGCTGACTGCACTGCCTTTGTTTTATATGTATCTTATTTAGTTGCAAATTTATCAAATTTAATTTTTTAAATATTGTTTTTTAGTTGTAGATGGATACAATATATTTATTTTATTTATTTATTTTTGTGTGGTGCTGAGGATTGAACCCAGTGCCTCATGCATGCAAGGTAAGTGCTCTACTACTGAGCTACAATCCCAGCCCCAAATTTAATTTTTAAGAAAGCCTGTATTTAGCAATTGGCTTAGAAAATTCCTAAAAACATACTGGTCTATTCTCAGGTGAATATGAGCTATCTCCAGCACACCAGTGAATCATATACTCCACATATTTCTCTTTTGTATGGGCTTCTTTCACTCAGTGCACTGTCTGTGGGAGCCGTGCTTGTCCTACATAGCAGTTATTTGTTCTTTATTATTGCTGTGTAGTATTCCATAGTATGGATACTACAGTTTATTCATCTTCTTATAGATGGCCATTGGGTTGTTACTTATTTGGGGCTGCTAATTAGCTTTCATTTTAAAGCCGCTGTAATCATTCATGTACACATATTTGAGTGGCTTTATGAACTCATTTCTCTTGATTTATACCTAGGAGTGAATTTTCCAGGTTTAAGATAGGCGTGTTTGTCTTAGTAAATAATGCCAACTGTTTCCCCCAAGTGGTGAAATGAGTTTTCTCTTCTACCTGTAGTGTCTGAATGTTCTCTTACCCTACTTCCTTGCCAACACTTGGAACTATCAGCTTTTAATGTAGCCATTCTGATGATTTTAATTTGCATTTTCCTGACAAGCGATGGTGTTGAGTTGGGACTGCCATTTTTCCCCCCATGACAGAGACAAAGTCATTTTTAGAAATTATTCTTGGGTTTATTGAGTATCTTATTCAGTTTTTCCTGGTACTGGTTGCTCACTTGGGATTCAGGTTCCTTCCAGGAAAAATGAGCATTGGACACTTGTTAGCACCTTGTCTGTCACCAAAGGAGGCATTTGTGACCATCGTGATGATCCTTAAGGCCAGCATAGCATGGCTCCTGATGACCCATGAAGACCCTGAGGATGTGTCTCTGGCACTGTGAGTTTAGAACCAGAGGACCTGAGGTTCAAGTTCCACCTCTTCCCTTTTTAGCAATGAGACTTGGAAAAGTCACAGGGCCTCTGGGTCCTCAGTTTGCTCACATCAGATAGAATGAGAGCTGTAGGGGGCTCCAAAGAGCTCTGAAATGATGGGCAGACCCCAAGGTCAGTTCTGTGGTGAGAATGTTCGTCTCCCTCAAAACTCATGCTGAAACTTAACGGCCATCGCAACAGCGTCAAAAGATGGGACCTTCAGGAGGTGATTATCTGCAAGGCCTCTGCCCTGGTGGTGGGTTCCTGCTATCCCTGTGGGTGGGGCTCCTCAGGTAAGGTCAGGATGGCCCCCGTGTTGCTCGCCCTCTCTTTATCTTTCCACCATGGGACCATGTGGCAAGAAAGCCCTGCCCAGGGGCCGGCCCCTTGATCTTGGGATTCCCAGGAAGTTTTTGTTCATGATAAATCATTCACAGTGTGCTGTTGTGTTCTAGCAGAACTAAGACAAAAGCAGCTTTCACTAGCGCTGCCAGGAAGCCTGGAACCTCTGGCCGGTGCACACAAGAGATGAGACACAATGGTGTGAAGCTGGGTGATTGGAAACCACACCCTGAAATACCAGCGTGTCCCTGGCCGTGGGCCCCAGGCTTCTGAATGCCCTGCACCCAACAGAGAGGAGAGTTCCTGTGGATGGCTTTTGGTAAGTGCTCAAAAGCAACAGAAAATTCTACACATTTTAAAATTCGAAAAACTCTAAGTGTTCATTGAAGGAAGTTTTTGAAACACAAGAAAGTATCAAAAAGAAAAAAAAAAATCCACACTCTCATTTCCCCAAGTCAATTATTGTTTATTTTATTTTGTGTAGTTGTAGATGGACAGATGCTTTTATTTTGTTTATTTTTTATGTGGTGCTGAGGATGAAACCCAGCGCTCACACATGCTAGGCAAGCACTCTGCCACCGAGCTACAGCTCCAGCCCTCCATTACTATTAATAATGTCCACATGCACATTTTCCCCACTTAACACTCTAAAACACCATTTGTAGGGCTGGGATTGTAGCTCAGTGGTAGAGCGCTTGCCTCGCATGCGTGAGGCACTGGGTTTGATCCTCAGCACCACATAAAAATAAATAAATAAAGATACCGTGTCCATCTACAACTAAAGAAATATATATATGTTTTTAAAAAACCCACCATTTGTAGCTCTTTATAGTATGTTCTTTAATGGCTGCATTTATCCCAGTTGGTCGATATACAAAAATTTATTTAACCACGAAATGGTATTCTTAACTTCTTTCCTGTTTTCTGGATATTTCGGTTTACAAAGCACATGGTTTATTGTGCCACAGGGAGAAGGGGCTCATCACTTCTGGGGCGCTGGATCTCCAACCACTGGCAGGACTGTCTGGCTAACCAGTTGGTATTCATGGACGAAGCGCCTCACTGAGCAGGGGAGGCAGCAGTCCCTACAGGACTCAGCATTGCCAAGACACGCAGCGTTGCTTGGCTTCTCCTCCCCCACGCCCTCGGCCATCCCAGTCCTTTTTCTGTGTGGCATGTTTTCTTTAGGTCTGTCCCTGCCGGCTGGGAGACCTCAGGCGAGTCACCTGTTTCCTCCTGGCCTCTGTTTTCCCCCCTGTGTAATAGGCGAGGATGGCTCCCAGGGTGGTTGTGGGGGCGTCACCTAGAGAAGTGCACAGAGCACCATTCCATTGCCCGCGGGCCCTCCTCTCTTCTGCTGCATGTGGCAGCCAGCTAAAGTTAGCTGGCAGGGTCTGTCAGTCAGGTTGTTGATGAGCAGAGGAAGAGCGTGGAATGGATGGGAGGCGGGAGGCGGGGTGCTCCAGAGATGAGCCAGAGCCAAGCGCCTGCCCTGTCTAAGTGCCTCGGGGGTCTTGTCCCACAGAGTTCTTGGAATTGCTATCCAATTCCTCCTAGGGCTTTTCTCTGCATCTCAGAAGGAAGGAAGAAGCTGTTTTGAGGCCTCCAGCATTAATGATGTCATCTCAGTGACTTCCACGGGTCATTAGGCAGCAGCACCCATGTCCTTGCCACCAGCAGGATGTGGAGTGTGGGGGAGGAGGAGTCATTTCTCTCCCGCTGACCCCACAGTTATTAAAGTGTTAGGAACAGAGGTGCCCTTGTTATTTGCAACTCCTGTCTGACTGGTGGTTGTCCCAGGAAGATCCATGTTCTCTTTCATATGGGGAAAAAAGTAGCACACCCAGATGCTCAGACCTTCCAGGACGAAGCCAAGGGCTGGCTATTGTGCTCCTCCACCTGTTTCTGCCACTCTGTTTGTAGAAGGATTTCTCAGTTTCTGCCACGAATAATACTCAATTGTCTAGTGCACTGGGCTTCCTTTGTGCATGACCTGTAGGAACCAGGTAAACTGCATGGCCAATCTCCATTGTCCCCTTCACCATGAAGTTGGGTAGTTTTCGTGTCATATCCTCTCTCTCTCTCTCTCTGTGCATCATTGGAGATTGAACCAGGGGCACTCTTACACTAAGCTACTTCCCCAGTCCTTTATTTCACTTATGATTTTGAGACAGGGTTTGGCTAAGTTGCCTAGGCTGTCCTTGAGCTCACGGTCCTCCTGCTTCAGCCTCCGGAGTTGCTGGGATTACAAGCATGGGCCCTACATCTAGCTTCCCTCTCTTCTTTAATGAACTCTGAGTCCACTGCCACTTGGGGCTGGCCCTTGGCACTGGTTGGAGCCTTTTCCTGCCAACAAGACGACGTCCACAAAAGCAGTGGTCTCTCTTCTGTCTCCTCTTACCTGACCTCCTCTAGCGACTGATGCCCCTAGCTATTCCTTCCCTATTGAAAGTCCCCCTCCTTGGGTTGCTGGCCCACAGATATTCCTGCTTTCTCTTGTGTTTTTGGTAAGTCTTTATCACAGTCCTTGGTGAGCTGCTCTCTGCCCATCCTTTAAATCAGATGTTTTAGAACTTTTTTTAAAAAAACAAATGGAATGTGTATTCCCCAAACACAGCTATATAAAATCCCACAGCGTGCATGGTTGAAACAGCAGGTGTCATTGTTGGGGACTGCACTGCCCCTTCCAGAATCTCAGGACTCAAGAAGCACAGTCTGTAAACCGCAATCTGAAGTGTCGGGGTGCTTTAGGAGCTTCCGCCCTACTCTGCCCACTCATCCTCCTCCCTCCAAATGTGCTGGGGTGGGGGGTGAACAAGGCCCTTCCTTCCCCTAATGCTCTGTCCAGCAGTGGGGCATGAGAGTGAGGGGACAGACAGATGGAGAGCTCAGAAAGTCGGCTGTGTCGTTGACACGTGGCTTTCGATCTTGAGGCAGATGGGCTGCCGTCCTTCCTAGAGCTAGACCCCCACCAGTCCTGGGCAAGACCAGAGGCTCGAAAACATTTCTGCCCAGATGGGAGCAGTCTAGGGTGCAAGCCCCTCCAGCATGGCTTAGGAGAGAAGGGGTGACAATCTCCCCAACTTGCTAATGGAAAAGTCACCACTCCTCCCAAGGGAAGAGGCAGGAGGGGGTGAGCACAGACAGCAGGACCACTGACTTCCACCGACTGGGTGGCTCTGCTTCCTGGAGTGTTTTGTAATTTGTGGTGTGCCGAGGCAGTCAGTGGTTGGGGGACAGTCACAGGAGGCATCCTGAATACATGGAACAGTTCTGCACATTAAAGAATTGTCCCACCCGGCACAGTGGTGCATACCCGTAATCCCAGCAGCTCAGGAGGCCAAGGGAGGAGGATCATGAGTTCAAAGCCAGCTTCAGCAACTTAGCAAGACCCTGTCTCAAAATAAAACATAAAAAGGGCTGAGGATGTGGCTCAGTGGTTAAGCACCCCTGAGTTCAAGTCCTGGTACTAAAGGAAAAAGAAAAGAAAAAAAGAATTATCCCTATACCTGCACAACTTCTGAATGTCTCATTGAACATTCTATGTAGGTGAATAATGGTTATGATTATCTGCATCTATAACATACCCTGCTTTTATATAATGAGAGTATTTTTTTGCAGTTTTGTAATATACAATAAACTGAATGTTCTGGAAAAGCCAAGGCTACACGAATTGAGTGCCGAGTACACATGGGTGGATTGAGAACTCACCTGAGGGTTTCAATATTTTAGAAAAGTGAGACATTTTTGATGACAGTGGCTCTTGCAGTAATGTCATCACCAACACCATCAAACACACATGTGCTGAGTGGCATCTGTGACTGTTGTCTTCAGTGTTTCCATGAGGACACAGACACTGACTGCTCCTTTTGGTTTCTGGTCAACTCATGCCCACCTGCTGCTTGGGAGGCCGCGGTTCCTGAAGTGTCTGGCCACTGCTTTCCTCCTGGACTCTGAGCTGCCTGTTCTTACTTTACTTCTGACAAGTGTCCCTGACACCCCAGGGTGGAGTTGGCATCCCTTTTCTAGGTGACATTCCTCACCCTCCATCTGCTGACCTGAAGTTCTGCCAGGTAAGGACCATGCCCTACAGACCTTGGCCTCCCTAGTGCTGGGCCCAGGTGTGGACACCTGGTGAGCCTCCCTACCCTGATGACCCTGGTTTGGGATTGGGATATATATTTCCACATCCAAATCAACAGCATTTATCATAAAAGCTATAAATCTCAGTTCCATCAGGAACTAATGGGAACAAACAGGATCTCCCCCCGAAACCAGTCACAGCCAACCTCAGGTGAAACAAAACTCTCAAGGAGAAGGAAAGTTTTGCTCCCGAGATTATCTTGGGAGACCACATCTTTCTTTCTTTAGTGTCTTCGTCAGATAATCAATTGTTACATTATTCATTTAGGTGGATCAGGTCATTTTGAAAGCAATCTTCATAGTCAGCAAGATTTATCAGAGGTGACATGGTTCCCGATGTATGCACAGACTAGCTTTACAGTTGAATACTTAATCTGTCCCCAAAACGCACTGATGAAGAAGACCTGGGTACTGTGGAATCAGAGGCCTTCTTGATTGTTTTTATTCTCTTATGACCTAAGCAAGTGAATAAAACTTGCAAGTAATGAAAAGAGACATACGATGATGATCCCCTCACTTTGGTTTTTCAGTTCCCCTGCCTTAGTTACCAGCTGCTCGGCTGCCCACTCGGTATCCCCTTGACCTCACAGGGGAGTTAGAAAGACAGAGGTGCATGCGTTGATTCAGAGAGGTTGGAAGATCCTTATCCTTACCTCCAAGTCAGACCAGTGGAACGAAGGTCAGGAAGGCACTGACCAAAGCTCCTTAGTTTGTGGCCTTGGAGAAGTCCCTCTCTCTAGACTCCATTTTCTTCAGTGGTAAAATGCGGGTGAGACTGGCCACGGTGCAGGGTTGCTGGAGAACTGAAGGACCAAAGGATGAATGGGCCCCGGAACCCAGGAGGAGCTCAGTGACAGGGGACCCGTCTGCACGGAAGACACACACCCGCCATGCCCTCTTCTCTCCAGAATCGCCTTCATCCTGATACCAACATGGGACATCTCGTTTCTCCTTCTAATTGGATTTCTTGGTTAGAATTTGGGTATTTCTCAGAAAGTCTCTAAGATGGTAACTGCATATCTGTCCCAGTAGAATGAAGGAGATTTGGGTGTTTAATAAAAAACCTGGGTAGGGCTCAAAGGGTGGCAGGGCAGGGTGAGATTTTCTTCACTGGGACTTCCAGTGATTTGGGAATTTGGAAATAAATTCAACTTCACCTTTTATAAAGATACCTGATTCCATTTAAAACTACAAGATGACTCCACAATTTAGCAATCTGTTAGGAACTTGGGTGACCTAGAACTCTATCATAACTACCCTGGAGGACAGCTCTTCCCACGGGGTCATCAGCACAGGGCTCCCATGTCTGTGTCTCTTTCTCCTACCACAGTGCCTGGTACCTCAAGATACAACCATGGAATGGATGAATCAATCCATCCCACCCATTCACAGAACCAGTACAGCACTGAAATTGACCAGCTATTTAGGAGGGTGTGACCAGTGGTTTTCCTTCTGTAGCCCAAAGAATTATCCCTGTTAACCAGACATTGGCCAGAAAGCTGCTGCATGCTGGTCGCCATCTATGTATAGAACCAGTTCACTGTTGCTCTGGTGTATCTCACAGCTCACCCTTGGTTAGACAGTTAGAGGAAAGGCAGGAAAATTTGTGCCATGGAGAAAGGCAATTAAAGCCCAAATGGAAAGAATGTAATGACCTGCAGTAATTCTGTGGTCTGAGGGCAAAGGCTCAAGCCTTCTCCTTCCTGAAGCCAAATCTTGTTTTTCTAACCTTCTGGATGCTGGGGTAATGGGTTTTGTTGTTGTTTTAATGCTGAAATTCCTAGTGAAATACTGGCCATTCCAATAACTGCTTACAGCACTACTTTAGTAAATGAGAAAATCTGAGAAATGTCTCTCTTTGTGTTAATTTTACCAGATTTATACCTTGGGAAGGCTCTGGGTGGAATTGGAATCGTAGGGGAATCAAATATACAGTGGCTGGACAAGCCTCTCCTTACTACCTGCTCTTACTGTGGCTGCTGTCAGTTGAAATATTACAGGAAAATCTCAATTAACTGGACATCAACCTCCCAGAACTTCAAGTAATTTACAAAGCACCACTTAACCAGATCCCCCTGGGGTCTTACAGCTGTATTCTGTGCTTAGTACACATTCCATCTACATTTTGCATGTTATTCTCATTAATATGTATTTACTGAATTAAAACATGAAAAGCTGGAGGCTGGGGTGCAGTTCAGAGATGGAGCATGTGCTTAGCCTGCACGAACCCCCCAGTTCCATCCCAGCACCACACATAAAAAAGTAGATTCAACTGGAGTTTCTCTTTTCAGATTCACTTTTCTGCTCTGATCCTTTTCGAGAAGCATGTGTGTCCTTTCTATCCAAGTTTCTATAGTTTAATTATTTGTAAACTTTATAAAGCATTTTTTGTTTAAACAGTTTAAATAAATGTCATCATGCCATATACATCTTTCTGAAACTTGTTTTGTCTATTATCATGTATTACATATAGATATATATGTATTATATGGAATATGTAATATGCATTACATCATACATCTGCTATATATGCATTATATCAGCATATTAATTATATAACACATGTAATATATGCATCATACTACATATATTATGCAGTATATTACATATAATATATAGTGTGTCATATATATGTATTATGTTAATTATGTAACACAATACATATTAATTATGTAACACAATACATATGTAATACACATATAACATGAAATACATACATAATACATTGTATTATATTTTATATATATTTTATTTTAAAATATATATTTACATATATTTTATATATTATATTATGTATATAATATATAATATAATGTGCATAAATAATATAATAAATATAATATAACAAATATGATATTATAATAATATAATTAATATAATAAATATGCATTACATATGATATTGTATGTGTATTACATGATGCATAATTCATATTATATGCTATATGTAATGCATATGTAATAGATGAAATATAATACAAGGGGCTGGGATTGTGGCGCAGTGGTAGCGTGCTCGCCTAGCACGCGTGAGGCACTGGGTTCGATCCTCAGCACCACATAAAAATAAAATAAAGCTATTGTGTCCACCTAAAACTAATAAATAAATAAATAAATATTTTAAAAAAATATATAATACAATGTATTATATATGTGTATTATATTATGGATATATAAAAATCAATTTCATTTATTTTAACCCTCTATATGGAGTTCCAAATTATAAATATGAACAATATTATTTATCTAGACCCATGTGGATGATAAATTTAGAATATTTCTAATTTTTTTCTATCAAAAATAATGCTGTGATAAACATGCTGATTATTTTTCCTGGGTCTGTGAGAATTTCTGCATGTCCTTCATATTTCTTATGATTGCTGATACCCTGGGATTGTTTTTACTTATTGGCTTTATTTATGTTTTGTTTCCTATTTACTATGCTTTTTCTTTGCTTCCCCGCCCACCTCTTTCTCCTTCCCCTGCTGAGCAGTTAAACATTTCAATTTCTATTCATTTAGTGGTTAATTATTAGCATGCATGAATAAAGGTTTAGATCTAATCAATATCCCTATTATTTTCTTAAACAATACAAGGAACTCAGGATGTTTTAACTCCTAAAATCCTCTCCCATCTTCTACATTATAGTTGGGTAATATTTCAGTTTCGTCTTTTAAAAAAACTCCCAGTAGATGGTTGCGTTGTTGCTATTAGCGTTCGGAAGTCGGTGTTGCCGGGAGCAATCGGCTGCCTCATCAGGAGATCCCTGGCTCTCATTAGCTCCTGCCTCACCGGCGTGGCTTCCAGGTGTGGTTTCGTTCTGGCTGAGATCACCTTTGGGATTTCTCTTAGTAAGGGGATGTGAGCAGCAACATTTCTTCAACTTTTATGTCTAGAATACCTTCTCACTCCCCATGACTTGGCCTGGACCCCTACCTGTGCCCCATCTTACCGTCTCTATCCTCCTGTGGACTCTCACGAGATGGTCGCTGCATATTGTATCTCTCTGAATTTCTTTCCTACTTTATACCTCTTACCGCTACAAGCCACGTTCTGGATGATTTCCTTAGATCTACCACGTATTCTGTAGTTTCTCTTTTCTGATTAGTGTAGTATGTAGTGCACCCCATGAATCTTTCATTTTAATGACTATTATTTTATTTCTAGAAGTTTACATGAATTCTTTACAAACATTGCCTGGTCTCCCCATTAACATTGTAGTCTTTCATTTTATTTTATTTTATTTTAAATTTATTCTACTTAGGTTTACATGACAGCAGAATGCATTTTGATTCATTGTACACAAATGGAGCACAATTTTTCACCTCTCTGGTTGTACACAATATAGAGTCACATAATATGTGCAGTCATACATGAACCTAGGGCATTTTTGTCCATCTCATTCCACCATCTTTCCTGCCCCCATGTCCCATCTCCTCTCTTCCCTCCCCTTTGACCAAAGTTCCTCCATTCTTCTCATCCCCCTCCCACACTGTGGATCAGCATCCACTTATCAGAGAGAATTGGAATTGGCTTACTTCACTTAGCATGATATTCTTTGACTCCATCCATTTACCATTTCATTTTCTTTTCTTTCTTCCTTTTGTGCATTTTATTCCTTTATGGTATTGTGTGTTGGAATGATAGAATCTTTTTTTCTAAATATTTTTTTAGTTGTCAATGAACCTATATTTTTATTCCTTTATATGCGGTGCTGAGAATCGAACCCAGTACCTCACATATGCTCAGCAAGTGCTTTACCACTAAGCCACAACCCCAGCCCCAATGATAGATAGGATCTTAAGGTGTCTAATTTTGATTTCTATCTGCAGTTCTTGGTTCTGAATTTCCTACATTGTTTGTGTTCACTAATTTTCTCTTACAGCAGTTATTTATTTCCCAAGGTTAGCATCTCTTTTGTTCTGAGCTTATCTTTGCTGGGCTGGTTTTGTGTGAAATGCAGGTGCTTGCGTGGGACCCTGCAGATTCCAGCTTCTCACACTAGGTCCTTGAGCCCTCTGGGTAGTTTGAATGGAGACCCTGCTGCGGGGGGACTGTCTGCTTTTGGAGGGGTCTTTGACTTTCCATGGCTCTGAAATATGCTCAACTCCTTTTTGCACCCCTGGCCAACAGAAGAACAGACTTCTGTCCTCTGTTTCGTGGCCCCCAGCCCTATGACTGAGGAGAAGGAGTGCCGAGTAGCCGCTGCCGCCTCTCAGGAATACGGACCTGGGTATCTGTCTCATCTGCAGTTGCTGCAGCATCTCGTTGGCTCCTTTTCCTTCCTGCTTTCTGCTCTGCAGCCTGAAGATTTTCTTTCCTTGTTTGTAAGCTTGGCTGTGTGTTTACCAATTTGGGGGATGGGGTGGAACCTTACCCAGCATGTCCATGTGATGGAAGCGGGAGCAATCCCTTTGCATTAAGGGGACGTTAGTGCCCTTTTTGAGCCTTGCTATATTTGCCTCTGAGGTTGGGAATAACGTTGGTGCCTCCCATGCAGGATGCAGGGCAGATGGAAGCCAGGAGGAAGGGTTACCTGGGTAGGAGCCACAGTCTTGCCCCCTCTTCCTAAAGCACATGGTGGGGTGGTGGTGCTTACATTCTTGTGCTCAGCTCTGCTTCTGAGTCATAGAACATGATAAACTAGTTCTGTTTAAGAATTACTTTGGCTGAGGGTGCAGTTGGGGTAGAGCCCTTGCCTAGCATGTGGGTGCCATCCCCAACATGGTTAAAAAAAATAAAAAGAATTGCCTCTGAGTCTTGAACCCCTGGCTCCTCTTCTACACTGTGTCAGTCCACGTGGAAAAATTGTTCAAACAAAACCCCCAACACAAAAGCTGCCCTCCAGAGGTGCTAAGCCCTGTGCAACCAACACTCTTGAACTAAAATCAGAGACTCTCTGGGTCATTTCAGCAGCCCTTGCACTGGCTGCCACCCTATTGACTGGCCCCTCTGTCCTCTCCAGATAAGAGACTCTCTCCCCTTATGGCGAGTTTGCCATCCTTTTGGATATGTAAGCACAGCGACCAGCACAGAGGAAACAGTTGACATCAACGGCCAATTCCAGGGCTAGCGGCTGCGATTCTAAATCAGATTTGATGACTGATCAGGCTGAACTGATTTAAACAGGGAAGCGAGACAAAACACAGGCCATTCCTGAGATCAACTGCGAGTATGTTTGAATTGTCTACATGCCTCTTCCTTGGCTAATTCATGTGGATGAAGAATGGCTGCCAGCACCAGAGAAATGCAAATCAAAACTGCAACAAGACACCATCTCATCCCAGTTAGAAGAGCTATCATCAAAAACAAAAACAAGGGCTGGGATTGTGGCTCAGTGGTAGAGCGCTTGCCTCGCATGCGTAAGGCACTGGGTTCGATCCTCAGCACCACATATAAATAATAAATGAATAAAATAAAGATCCATCAACAACTAAAAAAAAAAAAAAAAATTTAAAAAAAAAAAAAAAAAAAAAAAAAAAAAAAAAAAAAAAAAAAAAAAAAAAAAAAAAAAACAAAAACAAAAACAAAAAAGCTGGCGTGACAGCACACGCCTGTAACCCCCCTTACTCAGGAGGCTGAGGCAAGTAGATTCCAAGTTCAAGGTCAGCCAGGGCACTTTAGCAAGACCCTGTCTCAAAATAAAACAGGGCTGGGCATGTAGCTCAGAGGTATGGTGCCCATGGGTTCAATCCCCTGTGACCACAAACAACAACAACAACAAAAAAATGAAACAAACTAAGTGCTGGTGAGGATGTGGAGAAAAAGATCTCATACACTGTTGGTGGGAATTTAAATGAAGATAAGCCATCATGGAGAACAGTGTGGAGGTTCCTCAGAAAACTGAAAGTAGATCTGCTATATGATCATCTATTCCACGATATATATCCAAAGGAAATGAAATCAGCACACCAAAGGAATACCTGCACGGCCATGTTCATTGTGGCACTGTTTATGGAGCTAAGATATGGAATCACCATGAGAGTGTGTGTGTGTGTGTGTGTGTGTGTATATATATATATATATATATATATATATATATATATATATATGACACTCATGTAATGAAAAACTAGTGAGCCGTAAAGAAAAGTTTGCCGCTAAATGGATGGAAATAAAGGACATTATGTTAGGCGAAATAAGCCAGACACAGACAGGTACTGCATATTTTCTCTCAAATGTGGAAGCCCAAATATGTCAACCAGGATAGAACACCATAAAATTAGTGATTACTAGAGGCTGGGAAGGGTAGGGGAGAGGGTAGATTAAGGAAGGTGGGTCTTATCAAGGCATGCTGTATGCAAGTGCTGAGATACCACTCTGAAGCAGGTGCACTGGCGCATGCCTGTAATCTCAGTGACTTGGGAGGATCACAAGTTCAAGGACAGCCTCAACTGCTTAAGGGGACCCTGTCTCAAGATAAAAAAAAATTTAAAAGAGCTGGGGAATTAACTCAATGGTAAAGTGCCCCTGGTTTCAATTCCCAGTACCAAATTATCATCACCATCATCATCGCACACTAAAGCTCATTAGTAAGCACAACATATTCATGTCCATCAAAAATCAAGCAAAATATTTAAAAATATTTTAAAAAAGAAAATACAGATGGCTGAGTACATGAAAGACTTGGTCATATGGAATAAAGAAAAAGGAAGGCAAAAGCTACAAATGTGTCTTATACTGAGACTGTTGATCTTGTTCATAATCTGGGAAATTAAAAATACAACTACAGGGAGATACCATTTTATTCTTACCAGAATAGCAAACAGGAAAGAGTCTGATAACACCAAGTGTTGGTGAGGATGTGGGGTCACAGTGATTCCATCCCGTGCTGGTGGGAGTGTTAATTAGTTCAGCCATGTTGGGTAGCTGTTTGGTATTAGATGGTAAAATGCGAAAAGTGCCTATCTTTCTGGAGAAATTCTCTTTTTGGGGGGGGGGGTACTGGGGATTGAACTCAGGAGGACTCAACCACTGAGCCACATCCCCAGCCCTATTTTGTGTTTTATGTAGAGATAGGGTCTCACTGAGTTGCTTAGCACCTCGCCATTGCTGAGGCTGGCTTTGAACTCGCAATCCTCCTGTCTCAGCCTCCCTTAACACACGTATGCCTAGAACTTGAGGCAGTGGAGACAAGCACAGATCAAAACAACCCCAAATGGAAATCATCGACCCAAACACCCAACACAGCAGAATGGATAAATAAATTTTATATTATTCCTGTACCAGCTTTCATGCTGTTGTAGAAATGGACATGGTTTACAGCTGCTCACATGAGACAGAGAAACCCTACAATGAGAATATGAATGATTTACGTGGCATTAGTCATAAGAGGACATGTAAAGAATGAATCACAGAAAGTGCAAAAGCAGATACAACCAAACCATATCCATAGTCCTGCTGTGGGCCTCTCTCCTGTCTCTCTCTTATGACATTGATGTGATCTTGGGATCCAGTTTTTAATTTACTAGTAGCACTGGCTCTGAATTGGTATGTACACTGTGTTCTAGTCTCACTTGTTCATTCATATTCATTCAACAAGCACTGAGTACCAGGACTGGGGATGTAGCTCAGTGGTAGAGTGCTTGCCTATGATGAGCAAGGCTCTGGGTCCAATCGCTGTATCGCCAAAAAATAAAAAATTCCTGTAGTACCACAGTACAAGACAGGGTTTCTGCCAGACACAGTGGCACATGCCTATAATTGCCAATTTGAGGCCAGCTGGGCAACTTGGTGAGATCCTGTCTCAAAAGATAAAAAGGGCTGAGGAGGTGGCTCAGTGGTAAGATGCCCCTGAGTTCAATTCCCAGTATCAAAAAAATAAATAAACCAAGGCTGTGTTCTCAATGCTAATGACAAAACAGAAGAAATTCCTGCTTCCATTCTAAAGCTTCCACACTTGAGGGGTTTGAGGAGGAAATGTGGAGAAGACTATAACCATGTAAATTCTGCAGTCTAGTAGAGAGGGACAGTTCTACGGGGGAACTAAAGGAGAGATCGCAACTTTAAATGGAATGGTCAGGAAAGACTTTTTTTTTAAAAAAATTTTAATGGTGTTGGGGAATGGAGCCCAGGGCCTTGCACAGCTAGGCAAGCACTCTGCCACTGAGAACCTCTCCAGCCCTTTTTATTTTATTTTGAGATGAGGTATCACTAAATTGCCCAGGATGGCCTTAAACTTGAGATCTTTGTGTCTCAGCCTCTCAAATTTCTGCAATTATAGGTATGCACCACCACCACCATGCCTTGCTAAGAACTCTGTTTTAATGGCAGTATCTCAACAAAGACTGGCAGGAGTGAGGAAACTAGTTAGGCCAGTATATAGGGGAAGAACTTTCCAAACAGAGGGAAAAGCAAGTGCAAAGGCCCTGAGGCATCTTCATCAGTCATTTTATTTTAGAATCTGATGAATATTTATTCCAAAACTCTAAATTTTACTGTTAGATGGTTCTTGATACACATAAAAGATATGTATTATTTTTACAACCAAAGAGAAATTTACTATAATTTGTGAGCCAGAACATGCATGAAAGAGTAATCCTGGGGTATAGAAATATCTGAGGTCACTTTTTGTTATTTCATTTATGTATGTCAGCTCATTTGGCTGGTTGGAATTTCCAGTCAGCACAAACACAGGAATGTGGTTGGAATTCAGCTATAGACTTGGGCAACTTCTTGAATCCTTGTATTTTTATTTTTTCTTTTTATATTTTCTTATATTTTATTTTGAGATGGGATCTTGCTAAGTTGCTGAGGCTGGCCTTGAACTTGCCATCCTCCTGCCTCAGCCTCCCTACTTGTTGGGATTACAGGAGTACACCATTGTGCCAGGCTTAATCTCTTTAATATTAGTGGGTGTAAAAAGATAAGTTACTATGTCCCTTGAAGTGTTGTCATGAGGACTGGGTGAAAATACAAGTTTAAGTCTTTCATAAGATTTTAAAATGTTCTTTGCATACCTACACCTTGCACATTTCTTAAGTTATTCATATCCTAGATATTAAATTATATATGAAATATACAATATATAAATTATATATGAAATATCTATACAAATATGTGTGCGTGTGTAATTTTGAGAAAGAGAAGACACACCTTTATGTCTTGGAATATTCTCCTAGCATCCTGTAAAATGCTTGCCTTTGAATAGACAGGCCTTACCTCTCCCGCTTAGAGTGTGAACACATGGCTGTATATAGATGGACGTGCATATTGTATATATATCATATATATACACCATATATGTACTTCTTATTAATTATCAATCTTGTATAATTCCATTTAATGTTATGTGTTATTATATATATTATTTTACTGTCTGCGGGTCCCAACAAACATGGGTCAAAAATATTAGAAAAAGCCAGGGGGCAGTGGCACGTGCCTGTAATCCCAGTGACTCAGGAGGCTTAGGCAGGAGGATCGTAAGTTTCAAGGCCAACCTGAGCAACTCAGTGAGATCCTATCTTAAAATAAGAAATAAAAAGGGCTGGGGATGTGGTTCAGTGGCAAAGTATCCCTGGGTTCAATCCCTGAAACCAGAAAGGACAAGAAAACAACAAAACAAAAACACTTTAGGGGAAAAAAATTTCCAAAAGCTCCAAAAAACAAAAATTAAGTTTGCTTCTCACTGAGTACTGTTTTGAATTTATGCAAATGAGGCAATGTGTCGGCAATGCGTGAGGTATTAAAATCAATCTAGAGAAGATTTAGAGTATAGGCGAGGGGCTGGGGCTGTAGATTAGTGGTAGGGCGCTTAGCTAGCATGCACGAAGCCCTGGGTTCAATCCCCTGTATGTCAAAAAAAGGAAAAGAAAAAAAAGGGGAAAAATAGAGGAGAGGACATATATAGGTCACATACAAATACAACACCATTTTATACAAGTGACTTGAGCATCTGCAGACCTGGACACCTGCAGGGATCCCGGAACCAGCCCCCTGTGAATGGAGGGCTCCCTGGTGACATGTGCATTAATGTGGCTTCAGTGGACACCTTTGGTGCCATCTCCGTGAATGGCAAGTTCTGTTCTTAGGGGAAACTCTTAGGAGCAGTATCTGAGTCAGAACACACGTACGTTTTTGAGGCTGTTGATGTTTTTGCCAGACTGCTCTTGAGTAGGTGGAGGTCTCTCCTGGTGTGGAGAGTGGGTACCCACCAACCTCCACGGACCCAGCACCAGCCCTGGGAAGCTGTAGTTGTTACACTGATTTAGTTTGTTTACTCATTTACAAATGAAAAGTAACATTTTGATCTTTTAATTTGTTAAGTTGAACACTTTTTATATCTTTCTGTCTATGTGGCTCAGTGGTACGGCCTAGCAGATGTGGGGCGCTGGGTTTAATCCTCAGCACCACCTAAAAATAAATAAAGGTACTATGTCCATCTATGACTAAAAAAATTTTTTTTAAAAATTGTGATATTTATGAAACGTTTGTAGAAGCCTTCAAGAACTTACTTTTAAGCTGGGCGCGGTGGCGCAAGCCTGTAATCCCAGCACTTAGGGAGGCTGAGACAGGAGAATCGTGAGTTCAAAGCCAGCCTCACCAATGGCGAGGTGCTAAGCAACTCAGTGAGACCCTGTCTCTACATAAAACACAAAATAGGGCTGGGGATGTGGCTCAGTGGTCGAGTACCCCTGAGTTCAATCTCCAGTACCAAAAAAAAAAAAGAACTTACTTTTATCTTTCCAGTTCTAGTAAATTATATAAGACAAAGAAAGAGCTACTATATACCACATTGATTCTTAGTGCTGTGCTACACAATAACTTATCTGAGCTATAATTAATATCTCATACTCTATGTGGATTAATGCCTTGGTTAACACCCATATCACTTTAGTTTGTTAAGATTAGGCTGATTTCAACAATAAAAATAAAATAATAATAGTCTGCTAAAGTCATAATGTTTTATGCTTAGTTTGTTCCTTACAAGATCAAAGAATGGTGATAACATAATTTTAGTGAATCAGCTTTACTCACCTGTCAATTATGTCTTTGAAAGGATATATGTATATATATAAATAAATATATATTTATATATAAATATTTAATATGACATATAATATGTAATATGTTATATTAATTATGTTATATATAATATATAGTATAAATATTTATATATTTAAATATATAAATATTTATTTATTTATGCTAAAAAGTGATTCCTTGTGTTTCTGAAATCCAAACATAACTGGTAGCCGTCCCTGGCTCCCGGTTACTGCCAAGCCCCTCCTAGGTTTGGGTTCCCAGGAGGCACCTGGGAGGGATCTTGCCGGTGTCCCAGGCCTTAGCAGGCATGTCCCTATCCCTCACTCCATCCACAGAGATTCCCTGTGGTGTGACAGGAAGGATTTGGGGCATAGTCATGGGTTCAGATACCAACCCTTTAGCCTGCTTTGTGATTGAAGGTTAGTTGCTAAGCCGTGGGATTCTGTTTTCTCTTTTATAACACAGGGATAAAATCTATCCCCAGGCTCGGGGTTGGGAGGCTGCTGGAAAGCGTAGCTGAGGAGCACTTTGAAGAGTCTTGGGGACATCCCCAGGCAGCCTGGACCGTGAGTGGGCGCCTCAAGGAGCAGGGCTGATGGAGGTGATCACTCTTGGGATTCATTGTAAAATGTGGCTGGAAGAAGTGTGAACAATAACAAGGTGTCTAGGGCCAAAATCCCAATTGACTGGGAATTGTCGTTCTGGCTGGCCGGAGCTCCGGCGCTCTTTAAAGGAAGTTATTTCTGTCCCCGTGCCCGCCTCCATATGTGTTTTCCTCTGGAAATGAAATTGAACCTGTGCAAGTGATGCGGAGAGCAGATGGAAAGGTACCAGCCCAGCAGCTGCAAGGCAGAGATGGTTCCAGTGCATCCAGGTGGCAGCTGGTGCTGGCGGGGCCCTCCTAGGCTTTCTCCTGGGACATGTACAAAACCCTTGACCAAGGTTTTCATAGAGCTATCTCCCAACCACGCCTCAGGATTCAAGACCATCTTGAGCCTCTCGAGAGTTGGCTACGGATAGCCTGGCACCGTGGCACAAGCCTGTGATTCCAGCAGCTCAGGAGGCTGAGGCAGGAGGATTGCAAGTTCAAAGCCAGCCTCAGCAACAGCAAGGTGCTCAGCAACTCAGTGAGACCCTGGCTCTAAATAAAATGCAAAATAGGTCTGGAGATGTGGCTCAGTGGTTAAGTGCCCCTGGGTTCCATCCCCAGTACCCACCCCCAAAAAGAGTTAGATATTCATAAATATGTTCCAGGCTGGTGAATCCCCAAGCCAACTCCCTTCCCCTTCCAGAGAGCTCAAGGTCTTCCCCATCTCCGGGGGAAGGAGCTCGTGAACTGTGAAGGGAGGAATGACCTTAAAAGGGCTTGAGCAGCAAGCGGAGATCAGGGACAGTGGTGGCCCCTCCCTTGGTTCCTTGCCCGGCAGTTATCATGGGTCTGGGAGGAGCTCCCCCTTCTCATCTCTAGATTAGGGTGTGGGAAAGGCACCCAGTGCCTTATCTGGAGGGCATGGCCTTGACCTCTGAACAGTTAGGGCTGATCAGGACAGGCTGGTTTCAGAGAGGAAAAGGGTCCTGTGCTGGCTAACTCCTGCCTCACCCACCGGACAGACAGAGGTGGTCATTCCTGAGGGAGGAGAAGGGAGAAGACACCACCAAAATCGAGCACTACTGTTGCCCAAGCTTGGGGCATTTGTGCTTAACCTTTGTGGGTTTTGCTGAGGCTTTTAAACACCTATGTTATTATGAACTTGATCTTTTTTAAAAAAAATAAGGCTCTTTGTTTTAACTTAAATATCATCCTTATCCTCAACTCAGGCAGTAACGTCCATCAGTGGGATCATGGGCACAGCACAGTCACGGGCCACTTAGCAACTTTTGGTCAATGATGGACAGCATGTGACATGATCCACAGGTTACAGCAGAACTGAAAGATTTCTTGTGCCTGGTGACATGGTGGCTGTTGTAGGTCCTGGCACAAGTTGCTCAGGTGGATGGCATGCACGATCTTGGGCGATGCATCGTCCTTGATAATGATAACAAAGCACGATGTCACTGGTATATACATTAACTACACTGTGCTTTTGTGTGTGTGCTGAGGATGAATCCAAGGCTCATGCGCAATAAACATGCCCTCTACCACTGAGCCACTCCCTGGCCTTTTATCATGATTTTTGAGCATACTCCTACTTATATAAACAATGCTAATTCATGCGGTTGTCAGTAACCTCATGTATCTCGTACCTCTCCTGTTTATGGTATCTGTGAATGGACTCGTTTTCTTTGTGGTTGCTTTAATCTGGTGTTTTGTTCATCATGGCCTAGGAGCAGCAGGCCATACCGTATGCATACTGCATCGCCTAGTTACCTGGTTGGTGAGGCCCTCCCGCTGTATGTGCAGAATCCTGTAGTGTTCGCACAGTGAAATCACCTAATGATACTTCCCTCAGAGTGATGCAGCCATGAGGTACCCCCACTCAGAAGACCTTACCATAATTAAGCTTCTCCAGGGACCCCCCTACCATAATCGAAACATAGAAGCCTCTCTCCCTGTCAACAAGATCTTTACAAAGAATGTCAGCAGGATTTCTGTAGAGAGCGCATTGTGGTTTGAGACTTCCTCGTGGTTGTAAAGGCCAGATTTCTCTTTCTTATAAAAACTAGGACTCTAGGACTGCAATCAGCTTGCTGCTGTGCAAAAGTTACTATTTCTGTTTTCTTGGTCAAAACTTGTGAAACCTCTGTCCAGCCTAAGAATATGGGACAAAAAGTAACTGTTATGTACCCATCCATTGACATGTAACCACCCCACTGAGTGTAAATCTAAGAGAATTTCCAGACTCAGGGTCCAGAGATATTTAGGCATTATACCCTCTGGACCACTGCAGCTCAAATAAACCTGCTTCCTGAAAATTCCTCATGTGTCCAGCCTCATCTGTCCTACATCAAGAATGTGGTCCCATTGTTAAATAATGCTGGACTGCATATAGTTTCTTTCTCAGAGGTATTTATGTCTATGATTGCACATCTATGGACTTGATACTGCTTATCTGTGTGACCCTTTAAATCATCTCATGTGACACTAAGACTCATTGAGTGCTGTGGACAAGGCATTAATCCAAGCCCTTCATAGTTTCGAATTTATTGAATCTTCACCTAGAAGTAGGGAGGAGACTCATCATAGTGGTGTCTACTGCTGTGTGAGGACCAGTTGGTTGATGTATGTGAAGTGTTTGGAACCTGCCCTTTGGGATATATGCACGTTTCCTATTATATTCATCATTATTTCCATCTTATAGATGGCAAAATGGAGGCAGGCATAGGGAAGTCCACTTTCTTAAAAGACCCATGATGGTAGAATCAAACTCAGACCCCGAATCTGTGGCCCTGGCTCTGAGTCTGGTGCTCTTCACCTCCCATACTTTTGGAAATGTGCCCTGAGCAGGTCCCACCCAACCAGAAGAGGTGCTGGCTGTTTGCCACCTGGGTGCACAGGGTGGGGCTGGGTGTGTGTAGCGGCTTGGAGGACTGAGGAGCCAGCTCTGCCCTGGGAGGTGCCAGGACCCCCCTGCTAAGCTGCTCCATGGAGTCTGTGAGGGACTGCCAGAGAAGGCTGCGGTTGGCCCATTCTGGACACAGTCTCCAGAGGAAAGAGAGCCCGTTGCGTTGCACACTACCATTCCTGCGGCACAGTGTGGACCACTCTAGCTTTCAGTAAAGGCATTGATAATGACATATTTGCTTGAGTAGTCTACGTGCCTGGCCCTGAAGGGGATCTGCTCGGCCTCTGGAATTTCATCTTGTCCCAAAAGTGTGCAAGCCTAATGGTCCAAAAGAGGTTGCAAATGAAGTTTTGATTTGCAAACGATCTTTTGGACCATCCCAGAGGTCCTCATTTTAATGTAGTTTGGGCATCCCTAATCTGAAAATCTGAAATGGGCCATGCTCCAAAATCGGGAACATTGAGTGCCAGCAGAACACTAGTGGAAAATTCCACACCTGGCCTGTGTAACAGGTCACAGTTAGAACACAGGTGCACGGCTGGGCGCGGTGGCACAGGCCTATAATCCCAGTGACTTGGGAGGCTGAAGCAGGAGGAGTACAAATTCAAGGCCAGCCTCAGCCACTTAGTGAGGCCCTAAGCAACTTAACAAGACCCTGTTGCAAAATAAGAAATGAAAAAGAACACAGGTGCACTAAAAAATATTGTATAAAGTTATATGCAGTCTATGTGTATAAGGTAGATCTGAAACATAAGTGCATTTCATGTTTAGAACTCCAAAAGTTCTCCTTATATATATGTAAATTTGCCAAAAATTTGAAAACAACAACAAAACCCCCAAATCTAAACTCCTTCCGGGCCCAAGTATTTCAGGTAAGGGGTGCTCACTGTACCAACGTACTGGTTTGGTAGATAAAGCAGTCCCATGTCTTCCTTACAGAGGTCCCTAAGGGTCACAACCTGACAACTCAAACCCAGTTTGAGTTACAACGGGGACCTTAAAGTGCTTCAGTGCTTGCTTCCGGTAGTTAGGATTAGAGAACCAGATGATGCTCCAGAAGAGTCGAGAGTCAGCTTGGGCTGCTTTTGCTATGAAACACCTTTGTTTTCTTTTCTTTTCTTTTTTATTGCTGAGCCGGGGATCAAACCCAGGGCCCTGTACATGTGAGGCAAACATTCTACCACTCGAGCTAAACTTCCAGCCTCCTTCTTTCCTGTCTTTCAAAGAAAGCATTAGTTATAAAACTTCATTTAGAATAGGTTTCATTCTGTTTTACTTATTTATTTATTTGTTTGTTTGTTTGTTTTTGTGGTGCTAGAGATGGAATCCAGGGCCTCTTGCCTGCTAGGTGAGCTAACCACCACTGAACCACATCCCCAGCCTTGAACACCCTCCTTCTTTCCTTCTTCTCTCTCTCTCTTTCTTTTAATTGGGGATTGAACCCAGGGGTGCTCTGTCACTGAGCTACACCCCCTAGCCCTTTTAAAGTTTTGAAACAGGACCTGGCTAAGTTGCTGAGGCTGGCCTTGAACTTGCCATCCTCCTGCCTCAGCCTCGGAGTCTCTGGGATGACAAGTGTACAGATGTCCCTGTGTTGGAACGCATATCTAACAGAGGTTCAGTCATCTCCACCTACAGACAAGATCCTCTCTTTGGTTAGTTCCAAGCAGAGTTGTGACTTGGTGGAGTCTGTCAGAGACCTCTGCTCCTCTTTGTCACACCACCTTCTTCCCAAAGACCGTTGCTCCTTGGCGAGTCCCTGTGTCTGCTACAGTGACTAACTCTATGTGAAGAACTGTCCTCAAGCATTTTCGGTTCTTACCAGAGACCCTGCAAGGGGGACACTGTCACCTCTTTCCCACGGAGGGAGCTGAGCCCCGCCTGTGTCCAGTAAACAGGAGGGCGTTCAGCCCAAGGCCCTCCTCTTGCCTTTACTGTGCCCGCGTGTGCAAGGCTGCTCAGAGGCAGTCAGCCCGCCATGACCGTGAGCGAGTCCTTACACCTGTAGACCTCAGTTTCCCAGCATACGAAAGGAAGGTGTCCGAGGACAACCCCGGGTCCCTTGGGCCTCTGCAGCTGGGATCCTGGGATTACTCGCAGGGCCTGGTGCGGCGCCTGCTGGGTACCGGTGCTGGTGATGGACTGTGTAGGAGGCAGCAGCTCTCTTCCACTCCTGCAGCGGGCATTCAGGCTTGCCCACAGCGGGCCCTCCCTGGGTGTCCAGCTGAAGGATGAGTCTCATATTGGGACCTGGAGCTCCTGAGTGAGGGTGAGATGGCCCCGAAGGAAGGTTGGGCAGCAAGTGCCCAGCATGTGGCCTCCTGGGGGCTCCAGGCTCACTGCCTGGGTGGGTGCTGGCTTTCTGGATGCCAGGAAGCCAATGTCCCTGCCAGCATCTCGGCTTAGGCGATGCGGCACAGACCCAAAAAGTCTTCCACAGTTGGCACCTTGGAGGAAGCCAGGTCCCCTCCAGCTCGGGTGCCCGTGAACTCGCAAGTGTTTTTTGATCCACCTCTGCCTTCTCCATTTGCATTTGTATTTCTCACCCTTCTTTCCTGCTTGGCACGTGAGGAAACTCTGGGTGGAAAGACCCTTTTCAAGCCAGTGGGAAGAAATAAACATGGTACCTGGAAGCAGAGCTGTTTCAAGTCAGATTTGCAGAGGTGTAATTCTCACATGTTAGGTTTACATTGACAAGTGTACATTTCTTAGACAAATGCAGACAGCCCAGCCACTATCCCCACAACTAAGAGAGTATTTTCCCCTCCCTAGGCATGATGGTGCAGGCTTGTAATCCTAGTGGGTCAGGAGGCTGAGGCAGGAGGACCACAAGTTCGAGGCCAGCCTCAATAATTTAGCAGGGCCCTAAGCAACTTAATGAGATTCTGTCTCAAAATAAAAAAGGACTGGGGATGTGGCTCAGTGCTTAAGCACCCCTGGGTTCAATCCCTGGTAGAAAAAAAAAAAAAAAAGAGTATCATTTTCTTTCTCTCTCTCTCTCTCTTTCCTTTTTTTTGCAACAAACATTAATTTCTCTCAGTTCTGGAGGCTGAAGTCTGAGTTCAGGATACCAAGAGCCCTCTTCCAGGTTGTGGATAAGGATAGAGTAGTTTTCTCATCCCCCACATTTCCCTGATCCTGATCCTCTTGTGATCCTGCTCTTTGTCTACACTCAATCCCTGGCAACCACTGTCCTGAGTTTTGCTCTACAGATGCTACAGCTGTTTTTTTATTTTATTTATTTATGTAATTTATTATTTATTTTTTAGTTCTGTGATATTGGGATTGAACCCCTGAGCTACATCCCCAGATCCATCCAGCTTCTACCTCCCTCATCACTGGTTTTATTTTATTTTATTTTGCAGTACTGAGGGTTGAACCCAGAACCTGGTGCATGCTAGGTGAGTGCTCTATCACTGAGCTATATCCCCAGACCTATTTTTAAATTGCACTTTGGGACAGGGTCTTGCTAAGTTGCTGAGGCTGGCCTCAAACTCATGATCCTCCTGCCTTAGTCTCCTAAGCAGCTGGGATCATGGGCGTGTGGCACTGTGCCCAGCAGCTTCATCCTTTTTAGAGAAGGTATTTTTACTTTCAAATGACAAGGCAGCTATGATTTTTGTGTTTAGTTTCTTTTTTAACCACCTTTGCACTGTTTCTACTAAAAATGTCTGGAAAGAAGCTGCTATTTAAAAATTATTTACACTTCACGCTCCTTATTCCAAAAAGAGTTCAGGGCAGCAAGAAGTCACACAATGAGCAAAACCACTGCAAGGATGGGCGGAAGGGAGACTGCTCAAGTTCTCTCTCCACAACTTAAGAAAAGCTCAAGTCTTCAGTTACAGGACTAGGGCAATAAGCCCCTCATCCAGATTCACCACCTGTTGGCAGTTCCCTGACATTTGCACCCTCTGCATGTGGACACATGCCTATTTATTTATCGTGGTTTGTTTTTGCTGAACCATTGCAGGGTCCTGGTGGATGGCATGAGATTGTCACCCCGAGTCCTTCGACAGGAAGCTCATGACAACAGAGGAATGCTCCCTCCACCACAGCACGGTTGTTACACTGAGAGTCGAGCATCTCTAGAGCGCCACTACCTCACACAGGCCACAGCTGCTTCTCCAGCCACCCAGTGGGGTCTTTAGGGCTGTCTGAGATCCAGTAAACGATCAGGCATTGAATTTTATTGTCTTATCTTTTTAGCTTCCATTATTTTGGGAGTGAAGGTGGGGGCAGTAGGGATTGAACCCAGGGGCACTTTACCACTGAGCCACATCCCCAGCCCTTTATATTTTTTATTTTGGGCAAGGGCCTCAATAAGTTGCTGAGGCTGGCCTTGAACTTGTGATCCTGCTGCCTCAGACTCTGGAGTTGCTCAGATTACAGGTGTGAGCCACCACCCTTGGCTAGCCTCCATCATTCTCGAATCATGCCCCCAGCCTGTGTGTATCTCTGACAACAATGACACTCTTGGAGAGACTGGGCCAGTTGATGCATGCAGTGTCCCTGTGGTTCATGGGACAGTGTGCCCACCGATGGACTCAGGATAAACATTTCTGATTGGCATGGAAAAGAGGCCATGTCCTTCTCAGTGTGTGTGGCTTCAGGGGGTGTCTACAGTGCATTTCTAGAAGGTTCTGTTAGCAAAGGGAAAACAGGCTCCAAGTTCTAACTGCCAGAGGAGACATTTGACCTTGCATGTGTCCTTAGCTGCCACCATGTGTGAATCTCTTCAGCAAGGCATTGTGGGAGGGACCGATTAAGGACCGAGGTTCGGGTTTTGGTTGATGACGATGATAATGGCGATGATGACGCCCACTCCCACTGCTGGGCAGGATCCCGGGCCTCCTGCGTGCGCTCTACCCTGAGCTACGCCCCCAGCCCTCAGCTTCGGTGCGTTTCATTGGCCCCGATCGCTGCGCTCCCCTCCTTTGGTTTGGTTTGGGGATGCTGAGCAGGTGCCAGGTCCCGTCAGGCAAGCACCCTGCCACTGAGCAACTCCCTGGCCCAATCCCCCTCCCCGCCTGTGCTGGGGCTGGAACCCAGGGTCTGGAAGGGAATATATGCCTTCGGCTTCTGGAACTTGGTGAGAAAATAGATGGGATTTATGCGCCGTGAGTCGGGGTGCGTGTGCAAGCCACCTTGGGCGCAGCCCGCTGTGCCCGCAGGGACTCTCCTCCAGTGCCATCTAAAGCGCTCCGCTCCCCTGGCGGATCTCCGCCTCCCTCCCCGGGCTGCGGTTCTCAGTGCCCCTCACCCCGCAGATCCATCCTGTGTCTTCTCAGCTCTTGTCACCTGCAGCATCCCATTTAGCCTTTTTGTCAGTATTTGGATTCTTGATGGTGTCCCTCGGTTGCATGTGAGCCTCCTGGGGGAGGGCTGTCTGTCACGTTCACTGCATGACCCCAGCACCAAGTGCCCCACACGTATCTCGCATGATCATCACGTGTCCTAATGGAGCCAGTGAAGGAGCAGATGAACGGCTCCTAGTCCAGTAAACTGATTGTTTCCTTTTAAAATAAGACAATCTCTGGGGCCATGGCCCGGTGGCGCGCAGGCCTATAATCCCAGCGGCTTGGGAGGCTGAGACAATCCTTTAGAGGGTTGCAAGTTCAAGGCCAGCTTCAGCAACATACTGAGGCCCTAAGCAACTTAGTGAGACCCTGTCTCAAGATAAAACATAAAAAGGGCTGGGGATGTGGCTCAGTGGTAAAGTACCCTAGTTCAATTCCCAGTACCCTCCAAGATAAACAAATAAATTAAATAAAAATTAAATAAGACAACCACAAAAGTTACTGATCTTGTAGTAGTTAAAATACCCAAGGGGTTAGGTTGCAGAGGTCCACTGCACTTGGCTCATTTTTGGAGACTATTCCAGAATCTCAAATTAAGCAGCAGTGAACTGTAGGATTAGAGGACCCCAGAAACCTGACCTGCCTCCACCAAGTCCTGACCCTAGAAGACCTCCCCATCTTGGGGGGGTTAGGTCCTTGTTTGATTTCTTTCTTTCCAAGGGGATAGTCCCAAGAGAAGGGAAGGGGAGTCTCTCCTCCCTGGTCCTTGCTCCTTCTGCCCTGAGAGGCTCCTTGTACCCCCCATCACTCCTTAGTCTTGGGTGGTGACATAGAGGGCCACTGCTCCCTGCACCACAGGTCCAACACCCTGTATTGCTGGCCATGGGGCAGAGACTGTGGTGCCCTAGGGCACAGCTTTCTCTTCTCTCTTATCTCCTTCAGCCATCAAGGTCAAGGGGCTTCTTGTTCTTTAATAGATCAACCAATCAAGGCAGAATGGTTTCTAAACAACGCAGAGTCCTTGTGTGGAATGTGCAGGCTGCGCTCACCCTGTCCTGGCTTCAGCGCGTGGCTTCTCCTATCTAGGGCCACACAGAGACCTTAGCATACCTTGCCTCGGGAAAAAAGACAGGAGTCACAGGCTGTCACCCACAGGAGTTCCTCTAGCAAGGCAGTCACCGTGGGTGTGTCCCTTGGTGTCCCTTGGTGTCTTCACTTTTACAATTCTTTCCTGAGAGCTGCCCAGGCCCCTGGCTAAGTCCCTCAGCCTCTCTAGTTGAGGGTCTTTCCTTATCTGTATTTGGAGAGAATATTCATTTTACACAGTTCTTATTATAATGCATACAAGTAATAAAGTAAAATGTTGGGCAGAGGGTAGGTAGTTACTATTAACTATTTTGCTGAGCGTGGTGGCGCATACCTGTAATCCAGTGACTCGGGAGGCTGAAGCAGGAGGATCATGAGTTCAAAGCCAGCCTCAGCAACTTAGTGAGGCGTAAGCAACTTGGTGAGACCCTGTCTCAAAATAAAACATAAAAAGGGCTGGGGATGTGGCTCAGTGGCAGAGCACCCCTGAGTTCACTCCCCAGCACTACAAGATGATAGCAATGACATGCTATTATCACGGCAGCTGCCATTTCTTTTTCTTTTTTAATAGCTTCTTTTTTCATTAATTCTTTTTAGTTATACATAATATTAGAGTTAATTTTGACATAATTATAAAAGCATGAAATACTATTTGCTCCCCTCCTCCCTCCCCTGTTCTCTTGATTGATTTCTAAACAGATTTTTTTATAGTTATGCCTGTGGAGATACATAAAGGTGAGGTTCACTGTGGTACATTCATGTACGTACATGGCAAAGTCATTTCAGATCATGCCACTGTTCCTATCTATTCTCATCCCTCCCCTCCCTCTTAATCGCTTTCCTCAACTTCACACATCTCTCTTCTATTTTGATGGAATCCTCTTTTTTCTTTTCTTTCCTTTTTCTTTTTGTCCTTATTTTGGACTATCTTCTGCACATTAGAGGAAACATTTGACCTTTGTCCTTCTGGGTCTGGCTTATTAGCACAATAGTCTCCAGTTCCATCCATTTACCAGCAAATGCCATCATTTGGTTCTTCTTCATGGCTGAGTAATACTCCATTGTGTATATATGTCACATTTTCTTTATCCATTCTTCTGTTGACGGGCACCTGGGCCAGTCCCCGGCTTGGCTATTGTGAATTGTGGTGCTATGAACATCTCTATGGAGCAGCTTTCATTTCTTAGCCAGGGAACCTGGTGCCGTGCTAAGTTCACTGTCTTGCCGACCTCATGGACCTCATGGAGTGCTCCCAGCAGTCCTGGTCCCTGGGTGCTCTTGCTGGTTCCCTTTTGCAAAAACAGATTCTTAAAGGAATGTGTTTGAAGTAAGCCACACAGAGGGGCAGAAGGCAGGGCAGGCTGCCTGGCTCCAGAACCAAGTTCTTAAATTCTTAATTGCTTTGCTCTTTCAAGTGAGTGAAATATGTATGTATGTGGATGGGCACACGTACATCATATACAGATACATATGTGCATGCACACATGACACACACACACAAACGTGTAGATGTGTGAATCCTTTTCCAGAGAAGATGAATCAAAAAAACTGGCATAAGCTACTGAAATCCCTTTCCATTCTAGGAACTCGGGCAGCTCACTTTTGTCCTTGGGCGTGAGAGTTTCCAGGATGCCGAGAATAGACCGGATGCCCTGCGTGGTCCAGGCGTGTTCTGACTGCTCTGGCCACCTCCCCTCCTCTGGGAAGTCCCTTTTGGCCTCCCTCTGGCAGTCTTTGGCAACAGCATCAGGAGGCATCTGAGGCCAGAGGGTCCAGAGGATCCAGGCTGAGAGTAGAGGGAAGGTAAACTGGGCTTGGACGAGGACAGACACGCAGGCTCAAGGACCTGGACTGGCAAGCCGTGTCTTTCTCAGCTGTGTGACCTCGGGCAACAAACCTGTGTGGCCATATTCCTGTGTGGCCTTGGGAGAATCAGGTAACCTTTATTCACTTGGTGGTTTAATGTGTGCGGGATGGATCTCACCGCCTCCTCACCAGGGTGTGAGAGCTTGTGGGATTGTCTGCAGAGAAGCACTTCAACACCACAGAGTTTCAAATACATTCAAACTGTTCTTAATCACAGAGAGAGAACTCCACACTAGTCCTGGGGACAGGCAAAGATCCAACGCAGCCCTACCCTCATGGAGCTTACATTCTTTTTTTTTTTTTTTTTGGTACTAGGGATTGAACTCAGGGGCACTCGACCACTGAGCCACATCCCCAGCCCTATTTTGTGTTTTATGTAGAGACAGGGTCTCACTGAGTTGCTTAGCGCCTCGCTGTTGCTGAGGCTGGCTTTGAACTCACGATTCTCCTGTCTCAGCCTCCCTAAGTGCTGGGATTACAGGCTTGAGCCACCGCGCCCGGCTGAGCTTACATTCTTGCAGGGAAAATGTTAAATGACTCTTTGAGCAGAATCTAAACAAAATGAGAAGGCAAGCCATGGTGATATAAGGAAGGAGAGTGTTCAGTTGTGCAAAGGCCCTGTGGTTAGTTCAAGAAAGAAGAAAGGCAGAGAGGCCTCTGAATCTGCAGAATGTTATTTTCCATAAGGCAGAAAAATTGGCAGGATCTGCCCTGACAAAGTTTGCAATGCTGTGTAGGGACTTTAACATCCCTTATGACCCTAATTTGATCTCAGTAGAATAAAGAGTGCCCATGCAATAGGTTCACAGGCCTCTTCACTCTTGTTCTTGCTTAAACTAACCACAGGGCCTTTGCACAATGGTTTGAATACTCTCCTCCAAGATATTGGCATGGCTTCCCTTCTCATTTTGTTCAAATTCCGCTCAAAGATCTATTTATCAGAGAGGCCTTCTCTAACTACTCTATTTAAATACTGCCCAACTGGGCATGGTGGCACATGCCTATAATCCCTGCTATTCAGGGGGCTCAGGAGGATCACAAGTTCAAGACCAGCCTGGGTAACTTAGTATTTTTAAAAAGGCGGGGGAGGGGTGCCTGGGGATGTAAATAGAGGCAGAGCACCCCTGGGTTCCATCCCCAGTACCCAAAATACATTCCCCCCCACCAACCCCCCTACCCCACCCCTGAGCTCCACCCTGGGTTTCCTTTCCTTAGGAGCTTTTAGCCCTGCCTCACATGCTGCATAAGTGTGCTTCTCCTCTGAAGCTCCCTGCAAGAATGCAAGCCCCATGCGGGTAGGGCTGTGTTGGGTTTCGGCCTATCCCCAGGACGGCATGGGGTTCTCTCTCGGTAATTTGCCTGAAGAGACAGAGGAGCTGACTGGATCTTTTGAAGACCTCTGGGTGACAGGCAGGGCCAGTTTCTCAGATGTGGGAGGCTCGCTTCAGGCTGAGTCCTCGATCCAGCCATGTGGAGGCTTCTAGAACCAGAAGACGACGCTGCGTTTATATCTACTGCGGCTTCTCTCCTCTTTTGTTACTCGGGATTGAACCCAGGGAGCTACATCCTCAGCCCTTTATATTTTTTAATTTTGAGACAGGGTCTCATTGAATTGACGAGGCTGACCTTGAACTCGCGATCCTCCTGCATCACTGGGATTATACTAGGATTGAACCCAGGGACTTTTTCTCACTGAGCCACATATCCAGTCCTTTTTTTTTTTTTTTTAATGTAGAGACAGGGCCTTGCTAAGTTGCTGAGGCTGGCCTTGAATCTTGAATCTTGAATCTTGAATCTGGCAGATCCTCCTGCCTCAGCCTCCCCAGCTGCTGGGACTGCAGGTGTGTGCCACCCACACACAGTTCCTGCATTTGGTTTTGACGTGTTGAGACATTTCTGATTTCTGAAGGTCCATGCTTTCTCCCATTCTCCTTAACTGCTTGCTTAATAATTAGCCATATCCTTTCTGCCTGGGGCCTCTTACAGTTACCAATTAATACCTTAACTTCCTGCTGTAAACATAGCACTGTGCTAACAGCGGTGGGTGGATTAGAGAATCCTAAAGTGACATCGCCCTCAAGCAGGGCCAGGCAGTATTGCTCAGTGGTTAGGGAAGAGGGGCGCTGCCGTCAGGAGGTCTGGGTTCAGACTCTGCTTTTTCTACTGACTTGCTGTGAGACTCAGACAGGTCCCCTGAACACTCTAAGGCTTAGTTTCTTTAAAGAAATGGGGTTGCTGACTCTCCACCGCAGAGGGGACCAGGAAGTTACTCTGGGGGCTCCCAGATCGGTGCTCAGCTGGGGACAACCAGCGGATGCACTTCAGTGGTGGTTGTGGAATGGTACTGTGAAGGGCGCTGATGGGGCCGGAAAAGCGGCCCACTCGGGGCTGCGGGGACTCCGGCGTGCGCGAGGGCCGCCCTGGGGTACCGCACGGACCTCCTAAGCCAGTCCGAGTTCCAGTTCCCGCCTTGTCAGCGCCTGTCAGCTCTCCCCCGGGCTGGGCAAGGGGTGAGGCGTCAGCGCCCCTCCTGGCTCACCGGAAAGCTGTTCAGTGGGAGGGATTTCGGTTTTGATTTTAAAAGATAAGTCCAAGAAAACTTGCTCCATCTAAACAGGAAAAAATTCCGAGGATAATGATTTAGTGAAAGAACGTGTTGCGTCACCACCGTGGTGACCCCGCTGTACAACCTAGGTTACAGATTCCTAGAAACCCCACCTCCCAGGGGGACCCGGGACCTCCGGTGCTTCTTGCAGAATCCCCCTCTCTACACCGTCCCGCAAGGGGCCAGGTCACCTTCCCTAGAGTGCCCCCAGGGTGGCCAGTTCGCCGTCACACGAGGTGGTCCCTTTTGCTTTTTATTCGTTCTGTTCTTTCTAAATGGGGTCCAGATTCTTGGTGTAACCGACTTTCCCCAGTGTCTGGACAAAGCACGTTTCCGGGCTTCTCTCCGTGACTTGGCCGGGATGGATGGGGCTTTCATGTTTATCTACAGAGCAGAGTTCTTTAGAGTCTCCGACAACAGGCCCAACTTCAGGTAAATCAATATGAGTAGCAGTTTAAATTTAAAAAAAAGAAAGAACAGAAATTCACCAAACACCCACCTGCAGGTGTTTGATAGCACGGCATTTGTAATTCCAGCCACAGCCTGCCGTGCGGACCCGAGGGCAGCAGTGATAACAGCCATGGTATATTTTTTAGTTAGAAGATGCTTCTTAGTGCCGGGCATGGTGGGGCACCAGCAGCTTGGGAGGAGGATCCTTAAGCTGGAGGCCAGCCTGGGCAACTTGGGAGACCCTGTCTCAAAATAAAAAGGGTTGGGGTGTAACTCAGTGGCAAGGATCAATCATGCTATCTGACACTCGCATCTCAGGAATGCAGTTCTTAACAGTGATAAGAGAATGTAAGAATAATTGAATCCGGAGAGGACAGCATGCAGGCTTTGCTGGATTCTGGGCTTTAAAAAAAATATTTTTTTGCACTGGGGATTGAACCCAGGGGCGCTCTACCTGTGAGGTACATCCTCAGTTCTTTTATGTGTCCCTGGAACACAATACTGAGAAGGTTCTTGCTCATGGGGTCTTGGCATCCCAGTCCCTGCCCAGTCCCCACAGCCTCCTCTAGGACTGACACTTGTGTTTTGGTGCAAGAAGATGAGGTATGTGTGGTCTTTGAAGCTTAGAAAGCTTTCCTTTTACAAATGCTGCTGCTGGTCCCTTTATTTTGGGAGGGGGGGGGACAGGGGGGAACTAGGGATTGAACCCAGAGGTGCTTAACCTCAGAGCCACATCCCCAGCCCTTTTGATTTATTTTGAGACAGGTTCTCACTGAGTGTTGCTCAGGGCCTCACTAAGTTGTTGAGGCTGGCTTTGAACTCGCAATTCTCCTGCCTCAGGCTCCAGAGCCACTGGAATTATAGGTGTGTGCCACAGCGCCGGCTCTACTACATTTTTGTAATTCTTCTTCTTTTTCGGTGATTTAACTGAGTTAAATCACCAAAAATCTGGGGATTTAACTCAGGAGCACTCAACCACTGAGCCACATCCCCAGCCCTATTTTGTGTTTTATGTAGGTCTCACTGAGTTGCTTGGCGCCTCGCCATTGCTGAGGCTGGCTTTGAACTCGCGATTCTCCTGTTTCAACCTCCCTAAGTGCTGGAATTGCAGGTGTGTGCCACCACGCCCGGCTCTTACATTTATTCTTGAGAACTACCTACAGAGCCTGCAGTGCATTTTAAAATTTTGGTACATGTTTAGGAATGGCAAATTTGAATCTCAAAAGATTTTTCCATTTTTAGAAATAGACAAACATTGTTGGCTATGATGGTGCCTGCCTGTGATCCTAGCAATTAAGGAGGCTGAGGCAGGAGGATTGCAAGTTCCAGGCCAGCCTCTGCAATTTAGCGAGACCCTATCTCAAAATAAAAACTAAGCTGGGCATGGTAGCACGTGCCTGTAATCCCAGCAACTCAGGAGGCTGAGACAGGAAGATTGCCAGCCTGGGAAATTTAGTGAGGCCCTCAGCAACTTAGTGAGACCCAGTCTAAAAATTATCTTGGTGGTAGAGTGTCCCTGCGTTCAATCCCCAGTATGGAAGGCCCAGGAAAGGACACACACTACTTGTGGTCAAATCTGGGTGCTGATATAGAGTAGACAATCTATGTGGCACTGTTTGGGGTCAAAGGTAGATTTTTACATGTGTTCTGTAAATTGGCCTTGAAGGCCATCTTCAAAGAGGAATTGCAGAACATGTTGCGCTGTGCCAACACTTTCCAACTTGGAACGTATTCTCGGAAGGTGGACCACTCTGAAACCAACACTCATTCTATTATGAAGGTTCTAGAGTGTTTATCCTAAAGTCTCCCTAATAACTTTCTAGTTAAACTTTGTATTATTGAGTTAGCATAAATAGAAACCATTTAACTTATCTCCAACTCTTTTTCTTAAAGATTGGGAGTCTGGAAAAGTTACACAAGAATAATGTATTACAAAATACAAATATATTTGCTTTATGAGTCCAAGAGTTGACCCTTTATGAGAGATCAAACAGAACCAAGACATCTTAAGTGTCCTCTTAACCGCTCAAACAGCTCAATATTTCTTCAGGTTTGATTCAAATATTGAATCTTGGAGATATCCAAAGTAAAGAGTCCTTCATGATAAATCATCTCAACCAAAGCTTTAGCTGAAGTAGCCTGAAGGATCCAAGGAACAGCCTGGGAGAGGGTCCTTCCAATATCCCCACTGCTGATCTGAAGAGTATTTTATTTATTTATACTAGGATTGAATCCAGAGGTCTACTATTGAGCACCCAGCCTTTTTTAAAATTTTATTTTTTATTTTTCAGACAGGAGTCTCACTAAGGTGCTGAGGCTGGCCTTGAACTTGCGATCCTCTTGCCCCAGCCTCTCAGGGTGCTGGGATTACAGGTGTGCACCACAGTGCCTGACCTGAAAAGTTTTAGTTTATAGAGGTATGAAAAAAAAAGAACTGGAAGTCTTTTTTTTAAAAAATAGTTTTAGTTGTAGACAGACACAATAGCTTCATTTATTTTTTATGTGGTGTTTACGATCGAACCCAGGGCCTCACATGTGCAAGGTGAGCACTCTACCAGCGAGCCACAGCCCCAGCCCCAGAACTGAGTCTTGCAGTCCAACCAGTAACCTCCTCGAAGATGGTTCAGGAGTTCACACTTGCTGGCTTCTACTGTGGTCCTGCAGCTCTGGACAAAGGAGGAAGAGAGTCCTCAAGACCACCCAGATGTTGCCCTGGGCTCCTACTCCCTCCAGACCCCCACTGCCCCTTTGATAAGCTCCTGCCCCTCCAACTTGCCAGGGAGCGTTGCGCCTTGGTGAGAAACCTGCCACCTCAGATGTCAATGTCTGGTTCAGGCCCAAGTCCTGTTGAAACTTCCTGATATCACTGCCTCCAGGTGGACCTGGACTCCAGCTGTGCTGTCACTTGGGTTTCCAAGAACTTCAGGTTTCTGATCCCTCTTATTAGTCTGTGAATTGAAGCCTCGAAGACATATTTGCACTCCCTGATAGTTGTTGATAGCAGAGTTATTGCTAATTGTTTTATGGTTTTTGCAACTCTGTGTGGTGGCTTAGAATTGGTTCTCAGCTCAGATCAAAGGATGCGGGCCTTCGGGATTTGGAGACAAGCAATTAGCCTTGAAGTAGGGGAACAGTATAGGGAGGGTCCAAAGGTTTGTGCCCGACAGGGGAGGAGGAGGGAAGGATGCCCTCAGTACCTCCTGTGGGCCACGTGATCATTCCGCCAAGGGATTTTCTTGGTTGTCCTATTTGATCCCCTGCTCTAAGAGGTTAGGAAGTGCAGGAGGCAAGGACAGTCACAGAATGAGCAAGAGGCACCCCCTCATACGGCTGGAGGGGGAGGGGGAGGGGAGGGGCTGGACAGTGGAAATGGACCCAGAGTGGACGTGAGGAATTTCCACTGGGTAACAACATCTCAGGAGAGGTGACGTCCTAGAGAGCAGCCAGGGAGAAGGCAGAAAGTCAAGGAGGGCAAGGCCCCAAATAACCATCCCTCCTTACTTCATTCCACAGACATTTCTAACTCAAGCTGTTTTATTCAGTTTCAGCTGCACAAAGATCCAGTTGTGTAAGCAGAAGAGTTATTTGATATGCAGATCATCCTTAAAACCCATTTACCAGGTATGCGTATCTCAGGCCCAAGCTATGCAAAGACACAGGCTACGCAGAGGGACTTACCCAACTTCTAATCCCTGACCTCCAGTAGCAGATGAACCGAATCCATACCCTCACTTCCTAGCTGGGTGGCTTTGGGCAAGTTACTTCACTTCTCTGGGTCTTTGTTTCCTCCTCTGTAAAAGATGATATGATAGTAATCGTACCTATCTGGATTGTGGTGAGCACTTACTTATTGTGCATAAAATGAATTCTGTGGCCTGTAGTCTAGGGTGGCTCCCAGATGTCTTCCCTCACTAACCTACAATACGAATTTGGGACAATTATAACACAGATTCAGCCCATTCCACTCTTGTCCCCTTGACAACAAAGCATGGGGCATGTGTACCCGCCACCCTGAGGCAATGCCAAGGGAAGCTGAATTTTCTGCCACACGTACCCATTGACACATCAAGTTCATTCTGGGCTTCCCTGGACCCTGGGTCATGCCTGGCCTTTATCTGATGGCACAGGGGACCTCAGTGTGCCTGGCCTTGGCCAGCTCTTACACCTGCCTCTCCTTCCATATCCTCCTGCCTCCTCCTGAATAACTGATCCCCCTCAGGCCTGTGTCCGAGCCACTTTCTCCAGGAAGCCAGCCCCCTGGCCTCTCCAGGATGGGAAGTGGCCTTGTCTGCTCCCTATGTCTGCTCACTCTCCTCCTCAGGGGCATCCGAATGTGCTCATTGTTTGTCTGTTTCTCCTGTCAGATGGTCACCCTGGGGGCGGGCAGACACAGGTCTCTGACTCACTCCTGTAATCCCAGCCTTGGGAGTCCCTTCCTCCTGCCAGTGAATGCTTGAAGAGTAGATGAGCAAGGAGCCAGGTATAGTGACGCACGCCTGTAATCCCAGCACTCTGGGAGGCTGAGACAGGAGGATTGCGAGTTCAAAGCCAGCCTCAGCAATGGCGAGACGCTAAGCAACTCAGTGAGACCCTGTGTCTACATAAAACACAAAATAGGGCTGAGGATGTGGCTCAGTGGTCGAGTACCCCTGAGTTCAATTCCCGGTACCAAAAAAAAAGGAGTAGATCAGCATGATGATCAGCAGAACCAGGGCAGCCTCTGGGCCTCAGCAACAGAAGTGGCCCTAGAAGAGCACAGAACTTCGGGGAGGAGAAAGGCACACCACGGGTTGACTACGTGCACTCCTCTGCCCCCCAACAGTGGTTGACTGGTTTGTGTGTTTTTCTTTATAGGACTGGGTATTGAACCCAGGGGCACTCCACCACTGAACTACATCCCCGGTCCTTTTTATTTTGAGATAAAGTCTTGCCAAATTGCTTAGGGTCCTGCTAAATGGCTGAGGTTGACCTTGACCTTGTGATCCTCCTGCCTCAGCCTCCTTGGTGGCTGGGATGATGGGTGTGTAGCACCATATCTGGCTTGGTGGTTGATTTTTAGCAGGCAGAATTTCAAGGGAGATGAGTTACTGGAGTGGTTTGCTATTTGGGGTTCCCAAGCCTTGGCACTGTGAGCCAGCTTCGTCAAGGTTTGATTTGGGCATGTTTAGTTATTTTGGAACAAGAATCCCCTGGAGCTCCCCCAGAAAAGGAAGAGAGCTGGTCTAGGGCTCTGTGAGGGCTAATGCTAATGGGATGGAAGCCCATGGAAAGCTAAGAACAGGAGAGCTGTAGGGCATGCGTGTCCCAGATAGCCCCAGGGAATTCGTGCCCCCAAATTCATAGATCTTCACTTTAGGGATGTGCCATCATGGAGATGGGGGCTCTCCCGGGTGTGTGTGACCTGCCCATCTCCTGGTGTCTGATGGGGAACTCTTTCCCAAGGGACGCGTAGGGTTGGCCCAGCTATCCTGTTGTGCCAGTGATAGCCAACATGTCTCAGGACAGCTGACCGATTAGCTGTCCTGATGGCAGAGTCCATTCCCAGCCCAGTTAGTTGGGGAGTGTGAAGAAAGCATGGTTATGAGGTACAAAACACGGTCCCCAAGCCAACAGAGCTGAGGTTGGGCGGGCCCAGGACACATGCCCAGAACAGTCCATTGGCCAGATCTCTCCCATCCATGCCCCCATGCCAGGGCTTCTCTAGAGGCAAAGACTACACATGAAGTTCCCTGCCTCGGTCCTCGTCCACATCATGAACTTCACAGCACAGTATTTATCACCTTGCTGCAGACCGGGGGTCACGATGAAAAAGAAATCATAATAATAATTCTAAGTCTCACACAAGGGCTTTGGAGACCAATGAGGTAATTTATACGAGATGGCTCTGGCTCCCCAGATACAAAGTGAGGCATAAATTTAGGCCTTTTCTCTGGCTGGACTCTCATGCCAATAACTCACCCCAGGTTCATGAATAACTTGCTTGGCCGTGTACATGGCAGGACCGTGCAGGCTGCTGTCTGAGCTCAGAAAAGAAGATTTTGACCAAGTGTGAGTTTGGCCTAGCCACCATGCAGACACCTGCCTCGGGCCATCTTCATCACCTGGCAGGGGGAGAATCAGCACTGGGCACGCTGGGTTCGGGATTGCGGTAGCCAGTTTACCCACCTGAGTGACACGTGGGGATCCTGCCATTGCATCTAGAGCTCAACTCTAGACCCCAGGGTTCTGTCTTTCTTATGAATCTGGGGGACAGGAGTTGGTTGAAACAATCTGAAATATCCAGCTGCCCTGGTGGAATGAGCCTCCCTGCCACACCCGAGCCTCGCAAACCCTACAGTGCTCCATAAATAGCAACTGCTGGGTCACAGACTGCCCTGCTTATCAGGGCAGTTCATCTGTGGTCGGCCCCCAGACCTGCTGTCTACGTCTTTGTCTATCAACACAAAAGGAATTGCCCTTCTTGCTGCCAGCGATGGAAACCCTGCCAAACAGTGGCTTCTGCACATGCGCACGCTGTCACCCCCCCACTGCGACCAGGCTGTGCCCCTCCCCGCCGGAGGGAATTGCCTGGCCCCGGCTGTCAGTGACCTCTGTGTTCCTACAGCCAAGGTCTGGTTCTCTGTCTTCATCTATCTCACTGTCGGCCGTGCTAGGTGCCACCTGTCACTCTCCCCTGTGGGGCTTTGCTCACTTGGCTTCCTCAACACCACTCCTGAGTCTGAGTTGCACCACGCTGGGCGCTTTTTGCATCCACACGGATTTGGCAAAGTACAGCTTGCAGGCCAAGTGCCACCAGCACCTGCTTCTGTAGATAAAGCTTTACTGGAACACATCCATGTCCATGTGCCGCCTGTTATCTATGGATGCTTTTGTGCTAGAGTGGCAGGGTCGAGGAGTGGGACAGAGAACTGCCCGGTTCACAAGGCTGAAGATATTTACTATGTGGCCCTTTACAGAAAAAAATGCGGACCCTGGCACAGACTCCACGGGGACCTGGTTTTCTGTGCTCCTCCATTGGTCGCTCTGTCTAACCTTCTTTGCTTCTCTTTATCCCTGTGCTTTCTGGACCTGCCATCCTTGAAATCTTCTGTCCTCTGGCTACTTCTGTCCTTGTCCCAGGGGAGCACTCTGCACTGGCAGGTTTCAGAGCTTCTCCCCGAATAGTGCTATAGTACTTACTCTAGGTACCTGAAGCCAGCTGTTGACTCAGCATTTCCGCTTCATTTCTAGCAGACTTCTCCAACTTCATGTGCCCCAGACCAACTCCTGATTTCCTCTCTGCAAACCTGTTTTTCCTGAAGTTTTTCTCATTTCAGTTATTGGCCATTTCTTTGTCTTTCTTTTTTGGGGGGGTGCACTGGGGATTGAACACAGGGGTGCTTTACCACTGAGCTACAGTGCTATCCCTTTTTTATTTTTTATTTTGAGACAGGGTCTTGTTAAGTTGCTTAGGGCCTCAGAAAGTTGCTGAGGTTGGCCTTGAACTTTCAGTCCTCCTGCCTCAGCCTCCCTCCTGGGTCTCTGGAATTATCGGCATGCACCTCTGCACCCGACACCAACTGTATCTTGTATCTTGTCAGTTGGCTTCCAGCTCACTCAGGGTGAAATCCAGATCCTTCCTGCCTCCTCCTATTTGAATACCTCTCTGATTTTATCTCCTTCAACCCACCTGGCTTGCTCAGTTCCGGCTAGATGGGTCTCCCTGGGTCTCTTTGTTCCTTGACTAGCCCAGCAGATTCCTGCCTCAGGACCTTTGTTTTTGCTCTTCCTTCTGCCAAGACCCTCCCTTCCCCCAGATATTTGCCTATCTCCTCTTCATGAGCCCATTCCCTGACTATCCTAAATGAAAGAGCTGCCTCTCGCCCCCTAGCACCGTCATCCAGTCTTCTCAGCCTGTGTCTGTTTCCGTGTCTATTGTTCATGTTGCCTTTTTATCAGTCGCATGAAGGCAGACCTTTGTTTTATTCCCTGTGTACTCTCATCACCTGAGACAGGGCTGGGCACAGAATAGTGCTCCATAAATATTTAGCTGTCTTTTCCTCCTTGTATTTCTATGAACCCTATTCTACCAGTGAGGACCTGGAGCCGTAGACTCCTAGGAGGTCAATGCAGGGTGGGGATGCCTAGACCTGGAATTTGTGCCCAGGGCTATGTGACTGTATGTCCACCGCTCCTTCTGCGGCTATGTGCTGCTCTCCTGTCACTGATAGTGGCTGTGAGGACTGTGGGAAAGGTACCTGTTGCCTGGCATGGGAGATTCTCGGATCCACTGAAAACTCATTGTGGGTTTTGTTTCTCTGTCATCCTGTGTTTTTGCACTCTATACTTAAGATAGGTAGGAATTAGGTATATACTTAGGTAGGACTTTTTTGATTTGTCCTGTAACAGAATTCCCACTGATCCCTACGCCGTCTTTGCCTGCTTCCCCTCCCCAGGGATCCACGCCATCTTCATGCTGCTTTGGGATTCGGCATCTTTGGGGCTACATGCCTTGAATGTAGGTGCCTGTGTCCTTTGGCCCCTCCTGAGTGTCGTTAGTGAGCTCTAAACAAAGGCTTCGGAGGAGCAGAAGTTGGAGAAATCAGCAGTGGCTTTGCCCGGCCTGGCCTCGTTGTAGAGTGATTTCCCTCCTCTGGCCTCCCATCCTCCAGCCTCCTCTGGCTTCCAGAGTGGAGGCACTCCCCTCCCAGGTCCTGCGTGAGCTGTAGAAATCTTTTTCTGTGTAGCCTGAGAGGTGGAAGGGCAGTGCGTGCCACGCCTCAGCAGCCAGGGGAGGCTCCGTCCTGGGTGCCCCTCTCCACCAGCGATTCCCGAATCCTCTGTGAAAGTCCAGCCAGGCCTTGGGAAAAGCCTCCTTCCTTCCGGACCACTAACTTGGGCTCAGCTCCAGGTCAATGCTGTCGCCCTTTGGGGCCAGGTTCACTGTCAGCCTCTTCCATCCCTCACATCCTCCCACTCAGGAGGATCCTGGCAGCAGGAGTAACTCCTGGGGCAACAGCCCACGAAGGCACCCTGCCCTCCTGCCCTCGTCCCCCCAGGCCACATACCAGCCACCCAGTGCAAACAGACTGTCACAGTCAAACTTTGCTCTGGAGTCTGACTTTAACCCCCCAGCCGCGCCAGCTCCACCTTCTCCCAAACTGCAAGGCTGGGTTTAGTTTTAAATCTGCTTGCAAAGTGTTTGGCTTTTCATGAGAGTCACAGGGACCTCAAAGCTCACGTGACCAAACAGGATGTCACCCACTGAACGCCTGCTCCCGCTCTCTCCTCAAGATTGTTCCAGTTCTTAATCTTCAGAGGTAGTTGTGTATTGTGTCCTCTGGGGTCTGCAGACTCCTCCTTCCTCTGCCCCCACCCCAGGGCTTGGCCACCATGGGCGTGTTCACATGGTGGAGTGCCCTTGGGCCCTGCTTCTGGTATCTCTGGGTGTGAGTCCTGGTCACCATCAGGACTGCCGTGACCTCAAGCACAGAGCTCTCCAAGTGCCAGGTGTGGAGATGGATATGGTGGTGGCAGCACCCACTTCACAGGGTAGTGAAGGGGTTAAATGAGTCCAGGGTCACCTGCCCCTTAGCTGGGGCCTGGTGTCACTGCTGCCGACATGGCTCATGGCTGATGCTGTGGATCAGATTGTTGACATTCCCTCCAGAAGATTAATAATGGAGAGGGAGGGGGCCTACCATGGAGGTGTCCCTGAGGGTAGGTTTGAACTATTGAACAAAATTGAAGCTGCTATTTTGTTTTGTTTTGGTTTTTTTTTTTTTGGTACTGGAATTAAACCCAGGGATGCTTTACCACTGAGCCACCTCCCCAGCCCTTTTATTTTTTATTTTGAGGCAGTTTCCCTAAGGTGCCGAGGCCGGCCTCAAACTTACCATCCTCCTGCCTCAGACTCCTGAGTTACTCAGATTACAGGCATGTGCTACCGCGCCCAGCAAAGCTCCTGCTTATTAAGGAAATACTAGTTATTAATGTCTGGGCCCAGGCTGGACTGTTTATTATGTATTTTATGAGGTATTTAATGTACCATCACTGTTCACAATCACCTATCTTCATATTTGGAGACCCCCAGTTGTCTTTTGATCAAGCACTCAGGCTGAAAGTCCTGGGCCCCTCTGCAGTCCAGAAAGGCAGGAAACTGTGGTCTGTGGGATTTGTACTGGGATACACATGCAAGCTAAGCATGCTCCATACAGGATCCCCACAAGCTCCAAGGTGTGGCCGTGATTGTGACCATCACACAGACAGGCACATGGGGGCTAGGAGAGGTTGAGCAGCTTGCCCAAGACCACACAGTTGTGCTGGGCCTGCACGGAGCCCAGGTGACCTGACACTGAAGGCCAGGCCCTCTGGATTCCCTTGCACAAGCAGCTTCTTGTCTTACCCTGGCATTAGGTTGGATCAGGTGTTGTGCAATAAATTACTAGATGGAGAACACCCTTGTAGCATTTCTTTTCCTTTGGTACTGGGGATTGAACCTAGGGACGCTTTACCACCAAGCCATATCCCCAGCCCTTTTTACTTTTTTATTTTTAAAAAATAAAAATAATTATTTTATCATTTTTTAAATTTTGAGACAGGGTCTCACTAAGTTGTTGAAGGGATCAGTAAATTGCAGAGGCTGGCCTTGAATTTATGATCCTCCTGCCTCAGCCTCCCCAGTCACCGGGACTACAGGTGTGTGCCACGGTGCTGGTCTTATAGTTTTAATTTTTTTATAAAACACCTCCCAACAGATTTCTCTCTGATCAATCGTATATTCTTCACACTCTCCTTGGAATGCCTTGCCCTCTGGCTGCCCTTAACGTTTCTTTTTGTGGGTGGAATAGAGCCACAATCTAGTTCTGGGCAATTCTCGCTGATTTTGCACAGACATTGACACCAATGTGGGTACATTCCCACCTTCTTCCAGTACTCAGCTGGGGGCCATCCATAATCACTTCATGAAAAGAGAGGACAGAGTTTGCCACACCAAGAAAGGGGCCAGCAGTGTTAGCTGTCAGCTCCTTCAGTGTTTTGCAGGAAAGGACCTTGAGGAAATGTGAGAGCAACCCCCACATTTTACAAATGAGAAAAGGGCAGTTCTGGGATGCAGGGTGGAGGGGGGGCTGGAAAGGAGGGGCTGGCAAAAAGGAGTCACCCGCAGAAGGACCTGGAGGCACAAGTTGGCCCGGGACAGGCTGAGGCAGCCTAGCAGCTGGCTCAGGGGAATCTGGGGCCCAGTGTCTGGCAGTTTTGCAAAGTGAGGTGGCTTTGGGCCGAGCATGGTGGTGCACACCTGCAATCCCAGTGGCTTGGGAAGCTGAGGCAGGAGGATCACAAGTTCAAAGCCAGCCTCACCAACTTTTTTTTTATTTTTATTTTTGGCACCAGGGACTGAACTCAGGGGCACTCGACCACTGAGCCACATCCCCAGCCCTATTTTTTTTTGTGTTTTTATGTAGAGACAGGGTCTCACTGAGTTGCTTAGTGCCTCGCCATTGCTGAGGCTGGCTTTTGAACTCGGGATCCTCCTGTCTCAGCCTCCCTAAGTGCTGGGATTACAAGCGTGAGCCACCGCGCCCGGCTCAGCCTCACCAACTTATCAAGGCTCTAAGCAACTCAGTGAGACCTTGTCTCTCAATAAAATATAAAGCGGTTGGGGATGTGGCTCAGTGGGTGAGTGCCCCTGGATTCAATCCCTGGCACCAAAGGGGGAAAAAAAAAGTAAGGTGGCTTTGGGTGCCAGGAAGGAAAGATTCCACTCTCTGGGGCCAGGGTTCCAGGGCACGAGAAGTGCAGTGAGCAGCTCAGGTGAGCAGGCACAGCTTTGCCCTGCCCAGGGCCTGCCCAGGGGCGTCACCCTTGGAATATCAGTCCCCTGGGCCAACTTGGAGCCCAGGGCCTCTTCTCTAGAAACTGGGATTCAATTCTTTGGGGGCCAAGAAATCTGCATTTTTTTTCAGTGCTGGGGATCAGACCCAGGGCCTCCGCACAGGCTAGGCAAGTGCTCTACCAAGGAGCTCCAAGCCCAGCCAAGAAATCCACATTGGGATGACCCCCCCTGGAAGCCCTGGCGGGGAAGGTCACAGCCCACCCGCCCTCTTCATCATGGGAGACACACTGACCTGGAGCAAACAGCCAGCTAGAAGAGACACTGTGCCCATCCTGGCTGCCAGGGCCCCTTCGCACCAGGCCGGCCACACACCCGCTTCCCTGGGCCACTGCTGGCCGCCTGCTGCTGGTGCTTGGAAGACAGGTGAGCTATTCCTTGAGCTGGCCCTTGGTCCCATGGATGGAGGAGTTGGTAGAGAGGCAGCTGGACCACCCGAGAACGGCCCTCTGCCTGCCCTGCCATCTGAGCTGGGGCTCCCAGCTGCCATGCTGCCACTGGTTTCTCTGAGCTTCAGTGTCCACATCTGTACAATGAATCATTATGTATTTTTAGCCTGGAGGATCCTTGAGAAGATTCCATAAAGAAATGTCTGTGTGGGTATCAGGTATTGTGCCCAGCGAGGTTGGCCAGGGGAAATCAAGGCTTCTGACAATAGTGGGGGTAGCAGGGACCACTTCAGAGCGCTACGCATGTGCCAGACACAGGCCCCAGCACTTTGTATACACTAATCTAATTATTTATAAACTATGTATGAACTAATCGAATCCTTACAGCGACTCTAAGAGGCAGCTACGAATATTATTCACATTTTACTGTTCAGAAAAACAGCACAGAGATGTGAAGCAGCTTGCCCAAGGTCACACAGCTAAGACACCAATATGCTATTCTGACACCGGGGAGAGCCCTTTTTATTTACTCCCCCAACAGAATACAACTGTTTGTCAAGCATGTATAAGCCGTGGGAACCTTTTCTTCAAATGAAATCTTGCAAAGAAACAGGTAACAGGAGCGCTTGGGTTGAAAGGGAGGCGGTGTGTGACCCTGTCCACCCCCTCCCCTATCAGTGCATCTGAAACTGGAGAGGCTCTGCAGGGTGCAGGCTGAAAACACACAGCAACATCCCCAGGAAGCTGATGGGAGGTTGGGCTTAATGAGTTCTTGGAATTTGCAGAACACGTGTGCGGTCTGCCTGACCTCCAGGCTGGGACCTTATCTACCACCTGGTAATGAGCACACACACCCTTAGACCTCCATAAACACAGGCTATCCCTGTTGCACAGGCCTGATCCTCTGCCTGCCCCCTCCGACTTGCTGCCCTGCCAGGGTCCCTTCGTGGGCATCAGTAATCCCTCTTCTTTCATCTCTAACCCCTTTTCCGTCTCTCCAGATTCACCCCTGTTCTACCCAGGCAGCTTCCTCCTTCCTCCGCTTTGGACACCCAGGGGCAGGAGGAGTCCAGGGAGCCGCAGAGGGAGGGTGGGGTGGAGCCCACCCTGCACAGGACTGGTTCCTGGGCTCTGCCGCATCCCGGCCTTTTCATCTCAGGAGCTCTGTAAACAAGGTGCTCATTAAAGTCCATTTTACAGATGGAGAAACTCTAATCATTGTGCTGACATCGCATAACCAGCAGCCTTTCATCTGTGGATCACAAAGAACTCTTTCTGCACGCTAATTAGAAGTCCAGAGGAGGAGACACCTTGCTGTTGCCAAGTTGCAGCTCTGGGAGGAGACTCAGGATTAGGACATCAGAAATGTCTGGCTCAGCCGGGCATAGGGGCGCACCCCTGTAAGCCCAACCACTCAGGAGGCTGCGGCAGGAGGATCACAAGTTCGAGGCCAGTCTCCGGCAACTTAGGGAGAGCCTGTCTCAAAATAGGAAGTAGAAAGGACTGGGGATGTGGCTCAATAGTAAAGTACCCCTAGTTCAATCTCCAGTGTGGCAGATAACTCCAGATATCACCTATGTTAGGACTTGGCTATAACCGTGGAAAGGAAGGAGGCTGTGTTCTGTTCCAAAGCAGCCACCAATGGGATCCACAGTGATTGGACACAGGGAACATGGACCAGAAAGGGGTTCGGTCTGTCTGTGAGGTTTCCAGGCATGTCACCAGGGGTCTGGAACACAGACAAACCTCCATTTTGAGCCTCTGCTTTCCATGTCCTACGTGGCCCTGGGGCGTTTTTAAAAATGCTTAGCCTCAGATTCTGCTCTGATTGCCCTGGAGTGGGGTCAGCTGTGGCCTCTCCTGTGCTGGTAGAGGCAGCAAATGCTGAGCACCACGATTCTAAATCCTCAGGGCTCAAGGTGTGGCCAGTGACCTGCGGCATCAGCAGCACCCGAAACCTTGCTGGAAACGCAGATTCTCAGGCCGCACCCAAGGTCCACAGAAGGCACATTCGCATCCAAGTGCTTCTCAGACTTCCGTGTACCAACACGCTCCCTGGGTATCTTGTCAAAATGCACACTCTGTTTTAGGTCTGAGATCTGCCCCTGGGCCACTAGGCTGTCAGCAGCCTAGTAAGTGACTTTTTTTACGGTCCCAGGGATGGAACCCAGGGGCGCTTAACCACTGAGGCACATTCCCAGCCCTTTTTATTTTATTTTGAGACAGGGACTTGCTAAATTGCCCAGGCTGGCCTGTAACTTCAATCCTCCTGCCTCAGCCTCCCAAGTAGCTGGGATTATAGGCATGTGCCACCATGCCCAACCTGTATTTTGCCTTTTAACTCTGGATCTCATCCTGCCTTTCACTGCGGGCTGGCCAGGCATCCTTACACCTGCTTGAGTAAGTCTTACAAACTAGAGACTAGGTGGGGAGTTGTGAAGCCCCCTCTCACCCCAAACTCCGTGGCCAGCATGCAGCCCAGCTGGACCGGAGACCTCAGCCTTCCGGCATCAGACACCAGGCTGCGAGGGTCAGGGTCCCGAGCCTCCATATCCACTTGCTTGCTGAATGACAGCTTGCCAGGCTGTGCAGAGGGAGGCTGGGGAGCAGGTGCCTTGTGGGAGGAGAAGAGAACAGTGGTAGATCAGTAGGGAACTTTAAAAATGTCAAGGCGGTGTTTCAGCCCAGGCTTCTTTCTGACTGATCTATGGTTGGCCTGTGCTCTGAACTTTCTAGAAGCTATCCAAGTGATTCCACATGCACCTTAGGCTATCCTCCTATGTCTGTCTCCTGGACCAAAGGACAGCCTCGTCCTGAGTGGAGAGGCTTTATCCTCCTCCTGGGGCCAGAAATCAGTCCATTTTCCCCGGGCAGCCCGCAGTGGGGACGCTGGCTTGGAATCCCAAGTCGCATCGTTATTTAGGATTGCCAGATGGGGGTGTGGGATGGGGGTAGAAGATGCCCAATTAAATTCAAATTCCAGATCCATAACAAGTAATTTTTAGTATAACCATGTCCCAATGCAATATATGGAGCATATTCATACTAAAAAAAATATTTGTTGTTTATCTGAAATTCAAGCTTAACTGGGTGTCCTATATTTTAATCTGGCAACCTAAATTTTTCCCTGCAATCAAGACTTCCCAGACAAGGCCACCAGAGGTGAGGATGTCTGAACCTGATTTGGGGCATTCGGCTTTGTCAGGGGAAGCTGCCAGGAGAGTCTGGGTTTCAGGTTCCTTTGTCAAGACCGCCCCAGATGGGCAGACACAGCACGTCCCTTGTCTGCTTGGCCACAGAGTCAGTTTTCCATGAAGACATCTCATGTGAACAGGCAAACCGGTTTCTCAACCGATGACATAGCGCAGTCAGAAACTGGGAACCCAGGATTGGAACATGGAAAGATTTTTTTTTCTTTTCTCCTGAAACCAAGTAAGATGAGCCAAATGACTATTTATAAAATTCAGTAGAAATGAGTAGACAGCACATTCTGAGAAGGTTGGAGATGGTGATCTTCCCTTAGACATAGAGCTAATAAGCTCCCAACTCATGGGATTCGATAAAAGCCAATGAAGCGTGAGAGAAGCGTGAGGTGGCGGCAATCTAAATTGCAAGAGTGGAAATCGGTCGAGAAATTGTCTGTTCCTTCATTCACACCTACTGTGTGCAGGCACTAGGTGTGTGCAGTCTCTCTCCTGCTGCTTCCTTCTAGGTGAGGGACAGGTACCCGCAGGCCATCCCAGCATGCCATGCCGAACATTCAGATGAGAGTGAGCCCCAGGGGCCCTGGGACCCTGGAGGGATGATCCCAGAGGGAGGGTCAGGACAGGTGCTCCAGAGGAAGACCTGAAGCTCAGGTGGGAATTAGGGGCTGAAGAGTGTGGGTGGAAGGAAGAGGTCTCAGCATGTGCTGAAGCTGGGATAAGGCCAGGAACACGGACCCTCGGAAGGCTGGAGTTGTGGGGTACAATGGAGGGTGTGCCTGGGGTGCTGGCCAGGGGCCAGGAAGCCATTGGTGAGTCTGACATTGGAAGCAAAGGAAACGCTGATGGAAGGAGACCGAAGCTGAAGAAGGACATGATCAGAGCCATTCTGGCTCCACCGTGGCAATGCAGTGGAGTCAGGGAGGCCCAGGTTGGGGCAGGCGTCCATGCAACAGGGGACACTGAAGCTGCCTAGGTGGCAAAGGGAGGAGAGAAGTGGTCGTGGATGTGCTGAAGAGTCTATGGGATGCCAGGATGAGGGCGAGTTGGGGTCCAGCTGGTTCCTGGGATAGGAGATGCCGCTCCAAACCAAGCTGGCACCTGAGCCCCAGGCTGGAGGACCCACGTTCCTTTCTGACCATCCAACCAACAGGCTTTTCCAACTGGATGTGGCTGTAAGAAGGAAACATGCAGGTCCTCTGCTTGGGGTCCTGCAAATTAATTGGACAAAAGATAGATGAACAGGAATTTAATTTAATTTAATTATTTGCGGGTACTAGGAATTAAACCTAGGGATGCTCTACCACTGAGCTATATTCCTAGCCCTTTTTATTTTTTTATTTGGAGACAGGGTCTTACTAAATTGTTGAGGCTGGCCTCTAACTTGGCAGTCTTTCTATCTCAGCCTCCCACATCACTGGGATTACAGGCCAACACCACCATGCCTGGATATTTGATAGTAATGTTTTAATTGTTCTTCTTTGGTTGGTATTATTTTGTGGAGCCAGGGTCTCCCTAGCTTGTCCAGGCTTGTCTCAAACTCATGGGCTCAAGTGGTCCTTCCACCTTAACCTCCGAAGTTGCCACCATGCCCAGTGTATTTTAATTTTTTAGGCATACATGGGAATCTCACAGAAAAGGAAGTGAAAGGCCCCCAAAGCAGTTAGGTCTGAGACAGTATGTCCCATTTTAACAAAGAGTGATAAATCTGTAGAGAAATGAAAAGAGAAAGGAGCTTTTGAGATTCTCAGGGAGGCAGACTCCGGAAAATATGTGAAGGGACCAAGTGGGAGAGCAGGAGACTTAGCAAAGTTTATTCTGCAGACAGCCCTGTGTGACCACTTGTCTCCTCTTCCTGGTGCTGGAGAGGGGACGGGACACCTTCCCAAAGGGAAATCTGTGCCCTGAGTATAGACAGGCATGGTGCAAACTCCTGTAATCCTAGCTACTCAGGAGGCTGAGGCAAGAGAATGGCAAGTTCAAGGCCAGCCTCAGCAACTTAGTGAGATCTAGTCTCAAAATAAAAAATAAAAGGGGGATATAGTTCAGTAGTAGAGCACCCTGCAGTCAGTACTAAAAACAAAACAAAAAATGATTTTTGTTTTTGTTGAATAACTTGAAACACAGCAAAGTTAAGTAACTTTACCAAGATAATTAAGAAATGGCACAGCCTGGCCTCAGAACCCAAGAAGTTGGGCACTGGGGACCACACATGTGGCACATGAGGCTACCAGAATACACCACTGGGCATCTCTCAATCCCTGCTTCTTCCTTGGCAACCCCTCAGGCCTCTTCTCCTCCAAGACGAATAACTGGACATCCATACAGCTTAGATTGTTAGATTTTTTTTTCCCCACCAGCAGCTCTAAATAACCTAGGTTGGTGTTACTCTAACTGTGTTCTGTGGCCCACACTTCTGTAGCAGCAACATATTGATAGAAGTTATACTCCTAGAAGGGATTCACGGCCCAGTGCGCTTGGGAAATGCCAGACTGAGAATCAAGCCAACGCGTTTAGCAAGCTGCAGGACTCATCAGGGACTTTAAGTACTAATGGACACCGCATTGGGAATCTTTGCGGGGGCAGTGGAAAAAGCCATATTTCTCAAACACACGGAGTCATGGGATCCTTCCTTTTTGTTTTCAAGAGCATCTCATGAAATTTGTGTTCCATGGAATATAGTTTGGGAAATTGACCTGGGTACCAGTGTTGAAGCGGGGTGATAGACAGGCTAGGCAGGCTGCAGAAGAACAGGACGTTTGGACCCGTGGTTTGGCAGTAAAAGCCAGAAGTTTGAGAAATAACTTGCAAGAATAGGAAACTTACCTTAGAGGTCGCAGAGAAGGGCAAACTGGAACATAGATTTTGTTTGGCTTTCACTGTAAAAAAAACTGGGAGCCTCCAGGGAGAAATTTACATAAATGCTCCGGATCAGAGCATTGGCTAACCCTGGGTTCACATTGTTAAATGACAGTAACTGCCTGCCCTGTTTGGAGGAGGCAAATGTGCTCAATTTGTTGCAATCCTCACTGCTCCCCTACTGTAATATAATTGGCCATTTCTGTCATTATATTACAGGGAAGCATTTGAGTTTGTGACCCTGATTATCTTCTCCACCAAGAACACCGAGGAACCAAGATCTAATGACATCTTGTAAACTTCTTAGAAGGCGCAACAGTGGCTTATATTCAGTAACTACCACTCAGGCACTTTAAAAATAACTTGTTCTGGCCCCCCTCCCTGTCCCCGGTTGTAAAATTACTCATGCTGATTATAGAAAACTTGGAAAATGCCAGGCCTGGTGGCTGGCACAACAGTAATTCCAGTGACTCAGGAGGCTGAGGCAGGAGGATTGCAAGTTTGAGGTCAGCCTCAGCAGTTTAGCAAGACTTTGTCTCAATAAAATTAAAAGGGCTGGGGATGTGGTTCAGTGGTAGAGCCCCCCTGGGTTCCATCACCAGTATTGCAAAAGAAAAGGAAAAAAAATCCTTGGAAATATAGGAAAGTATGAAATATGAATTAATAATATGCATAAGTAATTCAAAGATAACAATTTATCTTCTGGTATACTCCTTTTCATCTTTTTCTTTGCATCTAGACATCTAAGTTTTTTGTTTGTTTATTTGTTCTTTTGTTTTGGTACGGGGATTGAACTCAGAGGCACTTGACCACTGAGCCACATCCCCAGCCCTATTTTGTGTTTTATGTAGAGACAGGGTCTCACTGAGTTGCTTAGCGCCTCGCCATTGCTGAGGCTGGCTTTGAACTCACGATTCTCCTATCTCAGCCTCCCACAGTGCTGAGATTACAGGCATGTGCCATTGTTCCCAGCTAGACATCTAAGTCTTTAATCATGTTTTGAATCCAAACCTATTTGTTTACATCTTGCTTTACTCATGGAATACTATCATTTTTTTTTTTTTCATTTGGTACCAGAGACTGAACCCAGGGACACTGAGCCACATCCTCAGCCCTTTATTTATTTATTATTATTATGTTTGTTTTTTAAGTATTTTTTTATTGTTGTACCAGGGATTGAACCCAGGGTTGCTTAACCACTGAGCCACATCCTCAGCCCTTTTTTTGTGTTTTTTATTTAGATACAGGGTCTCACTGAGTTGCTTAGGGCCTCACTAAGTTGCTGAGGCTGGCTTTGAACTTGGAATCCCCCTGCTTCAATCTCCCAAATCACTGGGATTACAGGTGTGCGCCACCATGCCTGGCTTTCATGGGACAGTCTATCAGTTACACTGGTTTGCTCTGTTATATTGCAGTAGTTCAGTTTTTAAGAAAAGTCATTTTATGAAAATTATTTACAATGAGATCAGAGAGTTTAGAGTCTAGAAAAAGTTTTAGACTACCAATAACAAAGGCATTTTATTTTCTTGCTGAAATGTCTTAAAGTCGATGTTCTTTTTTAGGGGGATGGGGATTTCTGGGGATTGAGCCCAGAGGTACTTTGTCACTGAGCAACATCCCTAACCCTTTTAATTTTTAATTTTGAGACAAGGTCTCCTCAATCACCTGGGCAGGCCTTGAACTTGTGATCCCCCTACCTTAACCTCCAGAGCAGCTTGAATTACAAGTGCCACCACACCTGGCTACTAGAGTTGTTTTTTATGGTCCTAAGGGCATATCTCTAAAAGTTACACAAATTCCATATTATATGGTTCAAAAGTCCCCGATAATAAAGAAAATAATGCTGAAGTGCGTTGTGAAGTACTTGAATAATGTTAATTCACTAAGTGTGAGGATGGAAATGTAGCATGGCTAAATTCATGTTCTCAGTGGATGTTAAGATTTGTGTAACATATTAAATTAAATATATAACTAGACATTTGACTATTTCATCTACAGTTGTAAAAGTGTATTCAAATTGCTCAAAACCTTTTTTATTAGAAAAAAAAATTAAGAGATCCCCTTATGTTAGGGGCACAAATAGTAACTATACTTTACTGAGAATCCCAGCAACCTGTAAATGAGAGGGCTTTGGGCAGACATCCTTGTAATCTGCTCCTTGAAATAGGAATCCTCTCTACAGGTCACAGTAAGCAAGTGCCCATTTTCAACATGAAAATCACCTGAGATAGGAAACCTACTACCGCCAGGCACGGTGGTGCACACCTGTCATACAGTGATTTAGGAGGCTGAGACAGGAAGGTCACATAAGGAAGATCTCCTAAGCCTGGGCAGCTTAGCAGACCACCATCTCAAAATGAAAAAATCTGGGGAGGTGGCTCAGTGATAGAGTGCCTCTGGGTTAGAGCCCCAGCTTAAAAAAAAAAAAAAAAAAGCTGGATGCAGAGGTTCATGCCTATAATCTCAGAAACCAGGGAGGCTGAGACAGGAGGATCACAAGGCCTGAAGCAATTTAGTGAGACCCTATCTCTCTAAAAAAAAAGGCGGAAGTGGGTTACCATGAAGCTCTTCCTTACCTTGAAGCAAAGTGTCTTCTGCTGACTTCCTCCCAGCTGCCTAGTTCTGCTAAATGTAATTATTTTCCATACGACAAACTTTTAAGTATTTCAAGAAAGCGATTATGCTACCAAGCAATCTTTTCTTTTCCAAGATAAGCATCTCTAATTTTTTCATGCTTCAGATATAGTATGGCTTCCAGATGTTTCTGGAAACTCAGAATGATTTTAGGATTACATAAAATAAAAACAGAGTTACATAAAGATAGATTTGGATCAGACAAGAACAAGGAAGAAACAGGGGAGTGAGCTCCTGGTAGGTCCCATTCGTGCCATCCTGATTAATCTGCACTGCGGCCCAATGAACAGCATTGATTAAGATTTATTGTCCTGCAAGTGCCAGAAAGCTAACCTCAAACTGGCTTATGCCAAGCCAACAAACAAATACTTTAATAAGGAACTGAAAAGCCCAAGAGTTCTCTTGGCTTCAATATGAGACCATACAGCAACTCAAAAATGCCTCTTGCTCTGTTTCCTTCCACCTCTCAGCAATGCTATCTCTGTATGCCCATCATTCTTGGTTAAAATGTTGGTGACTCCTGCAACTCCAGGTTCACCTCTTCCCAAGTTCAAGTTCCTCAGGAAGCAGCACCTGATGTTCCAATAAAAGTCTCATTGAATCTCATGGCCCTGACAGCAGGGCCTGTCTCTGAACCCAGGGTTGAGCCAGGGACATGAGTGGTCTTGTTGGCCAACATGACATCCCACATCACTTCTGAGGCTAAGGGTGGTGACACCCCCACCTGAAATATGTGGGCGATAGTGGGGAAGAGGTGATTCCCAGAAGGAAATGTGGATGCTTGCTGCCCAAGGAGACAGGCACGGAGCACCAAATCAGCCATGCCCACTAATTAGTTATTTATTTTAAACTCCCCATTTAGAGACAATGGAACTGAAGCACCACTGAAGGAATCTCTGTCCAAGGTCATACACTTAGAAGGTGAAAGAGCTGGTGTGTGCTTGACCAAAAAGCCATTGGTCAAGGTCATATGACCTTTGTCCAAGGTCATACACTTAGAAGGTGGCAGAGCTGGTGTGTGCTTGACCAAAAAGCCATTCTTTTCACTCCCCACCCCCTCCCCTGCACACAGTAGTGTCTGTGGAGTCCAGGAAAGTTCTGTTGACTGCAACTGAACCATAGCCAAAGCTTCTTTCCTTGCAATGATTCAGTGACTTCGAGTGACAGAGTACCTAATGCTAAGCCCTAGTGATTGATAAACTCTCCCAGATTGTTTGAGCTTAGTTACCCATTTCACCTGGAATTTCTGGTAAAGGTGTTGGACGGGCTCCATGATGGATCACTGAGCTCATGAGCATCTTCCCAGAACCCAGGGTGTGCAGCCTTGGCTGGAAGCCAGTCACCCCCTGCGTCTTGATTTTCATTTCCTGGTGGTGATCTGGCACTGTCCGTCATGGGTCTGCCGGTGCCTGCACCAGCACAAAGTGAAACTAGGATCGGCGAGGGAGCTGCGGATAAGAATCACACACACATACCAAAGGACAAGACAGGACTCTCCCTTTATTCAGCTGACTCAGATATATATATATGCTAGGATGCCCTCTAACCCGGAAGCACTATAGGGTGTGCTAAAGTCTTACAGAGTGTTACTACTTTACTAATCTTGCTGTTTTACAGGAATGCGGAACTGTTACAAGAACGCAGAACTATGGTCAAGCCACATGATTGAAAAACCTGATACTGTTGCACATGATGTACTGTGGGAATACCCAGGCCAGCTCTCTCCCACAGGGTCTTTGTCTGAAGTGGCCTCAATAGTATGTGTCTAGCATAGGGACACCAGAGAGCAGCCGGTGACGTGTCTGCTGCAGGGGGCACACCGGTGCTGCCAGGATTGTTTGAAGATGGAGAAAGAATGCCCCCCGTTGCCAAAGGTGCTGGTCCCATTGATCATTCCGCAGAGCCTTTCATACTTTTCTCATCTGTCTGTCCCAAGCACATTTGAAATGCCACCCCCAGTAGAGCCCAGAAGTTAAAATATGTCCCTCAGCAACAGCAGAATAAACTCTAAGGTACGCATGCACACGTTCATATGCAGAATACTATGCAGCTGTTAAAGAAAACAGACTGAGGTGGCCACCTGTCAGTATGAGCAAATCCCAAAAATGTAATGTTGAGCAAAAAAGCAAGTTGTAAAAGGCGTATTTGGTGTAGGGTTACATATGATGTATACTTATAAACACATGCATAGGCAGTTCAGGATGGAAGGAGCAGGAAGAAAGGTTTTCAAATGGTAAAAAGGAAATGGAGACATAAGTTTTATTTGTAATGTTTTCTTTTTTATTTTGTAGTGCTGGGAATAGAACTCCAGGCCTTGAGCATGCTAGGCAAGGTTTTATCAGATTTTTTTTTTTTTTTAAATAAGGTCTTGCAAGTTGCTGAGGCTGGCCTTAAACTTGTGATCCTCCTGTCTCAGCCTTCCAAGTACCTGGAATTATAGGAATGCATTACCTTTCATGGCTGTACTGTTTATTTTTTCTTAAGCTGAGTGGTAGATAAAGAGATGTTGTAACATCATTTTCTGTAGCTTTTTAAAAGGAAAGTATTTGTGGCACATGTCTGTAATCTCATTGACTGGGGAGGCTGAGGTAGGAGGATCACAGGTTTGAGGCCAGCCTCAGCAATTTGGTGAGGCCCTAAGTAATTTAGGGAGACCCTGTCTAAATGAAATGAAATGAAATGAAATGAAATGAAATAAAATAAAAGGCTGAGGACATAGCTCAGTGGCAAAGCACTTGCCTAGCACCTGTGAGGCCCTGGGGTTCAATCCTCGGAAAACTGTCCCCCCCACCAAAAAAAAAAAAAAAAAGAAAAAAAGAAAATGTGTGACAATGGAACCTGTCTCTCTTCTGGTCACAATATGGCTTCCATTTTTCAGATACTGTAGAGGTCGGAATTCAGTGGCAGCCTCTGACTCCCTAGCTAGTTTAGGCTGAAGGAGAAACAGTGTCTACAGAAAATATCAGGAGGCTTCAGGCACCACCCTGAGCTGGCAAAGAGCTTGAAGACCCACGCAGAGTCGGGCACCAAGGGACCCACTGACTTTGACAATCGTGATGCCACTGCTGAACTGGGAAGCCACCATGGAAAAGCAGAGGCGCCTGCCAGGAGGACAGTGGAAGTCACCGCTTAGCCTTTCTGGTGGCCTCTGTGTCCCTGGAAACCGAGAACCTGGCAACCACAGTTCTTCCTTTCCAGCCTCTGCAGGGGAGGAAGACTCGCGGGGAGAAGGTGGGAAGTGTTGATCCTCCGTATTTCTCCCAGGGTGGCTTGGCCACCTAATCCCTTCCCGTCCCCAGACCACCTCATCCTCCACCTTTTCCCCCAGAATTTAATTTCCACCCTCGGTCTCCATAATGGACTGGCGTTGGCCGTCAGAGGAACGCGAGCCGAAACCAAGGTGCAGTTCAGCAGGCATTGTGACAGGATGTCACGTCTGTGCAGGAGTTGGGCACAGGGCTGGGACAAGTGCATTAGAAAGGAACTTGGCTATGAACGCAGACTGTCCAGGACCATGTTTTGATGGTCTCATCACTTACTAGAGGGTGACTTTGGTAGGAGCCTTAACCTCTCTGTCCTTTGGTTTTCTTATCGACAGGATGGGGATGGTGAAGATGATAAGCCCTTCTAACTGGGGTGTTGCAAAGACGAAAAGAGACAGAAATATCAATAATAGGAAATGCAGCAGTGCAAGCCACATCCCCAGCACGCGTCCCCAGCACTGCATGGAGAGTGCTGTGATGAGCTCACTTCCTGTTAGGACAGCACTGGAGATGGATCCTTTTGTTGTTCTTGTCTTACAGATGAGGAAACTGATTTTCAAACCCATGGACCTGGCTGCAGACTCTGCTCACGATCCATACATGATGCTCCTCTGAGGACAGGCAAGGGGAGGGCTCAGGACAGACTAAGTGCGTGGTAACACCCAAGTCATTTTTAGCTGTTGATTCCAGGAGAGAGGAAGAGTGAAAGGGCGAGTGGAGAGAGACGTGGGGAACCTGAAGCAACACCCCAGAGGGTCACCTGCTGATCATGTATTGCCCATGGGCAGCAATGTTATCTGTCACACCCTCAAGCAGGGGTGGGGCACATGACAGAAAGAGGAGCCTACAGCAAATCAGGTTTGATCTGAGGAGTTCTTTAGGAAGACTCCCTCTGCAAGTAGCTGCAACCTGCTCCACACTGTCAGAAAGCCAAGCAATCCTCTGGAAGTCTGTGGGTTCCCTCTCAATCTCTGGGTACCCAAAGGTGCAGGCTGGGAGGAGCCTTGGAGATGAAGGCCAGGATCCCTTTCTTCTCTGGTTGGAGTCCACTGCCATGGCCTTGTTGCTGAAAGCTTGGTCCTTGTCCCCATGCCAATCCAATTAACGAGGACATGGTTTTGAGAGAAACAAAAAAGATGGCTTATTGCTTTACTAGCAAAGGAGAGACACAGGAGACTCCTGTCCCAGAGGCTGTGATTCTGCCCATCAGCAGGAATGTGGGGCTTTTATAGAAGTGATTCAGAGAAAATGAGATTAGGGAAGAGAGATTAGGAAGAAGATGGGGTTGGGGCGGGGGAGATCAGGGAGGAGAAGGTTAAGGAAAAAGAGATCAGAGATCAAGGAAAAGAAGATCAGGAAGGAGAAGTTAGGGAAAAGATCAGGGAGGAGATCAGGGAGAAAAAAGTTGGGCAAAAGAAAAAATTATGTAAGTTTCAAAGCCACAAGGGATATTGTGAACCCCTGTTAAAGCCTCCCAGAGAGCTTCTCACTCTCCATCTCCTGAGTAGAAAAATTCAATTGATTGTGTTTAGGTGTGTCTGCTCTCCAGGATCCTGTGTGTAGGAAGTACCAGGAGTGTTCAATTCAAACCAGGTATTTCTGCTCAGGCCACACAAGATATGACCTGAGGCTATGACCTCCCTTCTACTGTTAACAAAGGGAATTTAGCAAGTATTAGGAAATCATTAATGCCAGGTGCAGTGGCACTTGCCTGTAATCCCAGCAACTATAGGAGGCTGAGGCAAGAGGATCACAAGTTCAAAGCCAGCCTCAGCAATTTAGCAAAGCCCTAAGCAACTTAGCGAGACCTTGTCTCAAAATAATAAAAACTGGCTGGGGATGTGGCTCAGTGGTTAAGCACCCCTGAGGTCAATCCCTGGTACCAATAAACAAACAAACAAACAATAATAATAGAAGGGAGATCAGTAGAGCAATCAGAGAAGCGGGAGGGAGGAGCCAAGGGAAAGGGAAAGGTCCGGGGAAATGAGATTGATTAAATTATGGCATAACGAATCCCACTATGATGTATAATTATAATCCACCAAAACAAAAAATTCAAGTTGACTATATACCTTTGAAAAATAGCTATAGGAAAAAAAGAAAAAGAAAAATAGCAGTAGACAGAACGAAAAAAGTACTCAGCCTTCCGATAATGAGTGTCTGCACTAGAGGACAAGGCCTTGGTCTTTCTCTTGTTCCCAGGGTATGGGAAGGAGGAACCGCTGAGCTCCCAGCCCTCAAGCTTCCACATCTACCGGGGCAGGACCAGCTACAAAATTTGCAAGGCTCAGTACAAAAGGAAAATGTGGACCCTGCATAAAAAATTTATTGTGAATTTTGAGATAGTGACAGCAGAGCATTAAACAAAGCACAAGGATTTTCTGAATGTGGGATCCTGTGTTACACATGCCCGAAGGCAACCCTGCCATGAGAGCACTGTCCCCAGACAGGAGAGAACTTAGGACACTGGACAATGACCACACTACTGGACTCCCCCTTCTTCATGCCAAGAAGTTAGCTGTGCAGGACGGTGAGTGGTTTTTGGTGGAGAATCGCAGTATATGCAGCTCAGAGGACTCCTAGTGCCTGCCTTCCATTCTTCCTTCCTACAAGCATTTATGGAGCATTTTCTCAATGTGGGGCCCCTGGGAAAGAGATGGCTCCAGGCTTCACGATGCTCATTGGAGCAAGCGGCTCCAGTGCAATGAGATCTGGGTGCAAGGAAGCTGTGCGGAGGGTGCATTCGGAGTGTGGACCTGAGTTGGCCTCAGGGTCGAGGAAGCTTCCTCCAGTGGCCCTGGTGAAGGGCTCAGACTTTGTGTATAGTGGGGAGACAGGGTCCCATCCGTGTTTGAGAAAGTCACACAGGCACAGGGAAGAGGGAGTTGGGCTGGGGCCAGGGAACTTGGTTGTAGGAGTGCGTCTTGTCCTGGGGACACAGAGCTGGGTCACCCGCTCCAGCTGCCATGTGTGGAAGGAAATGGACTCAGGTCTAGGTCAGAGCTGGAATCAGGGAAGGCTGCTGACATAGTGGACTGGACAGAGCTTGGCTCCGACTTTGTTTTTTTTGTTGTTGTTTTTTAGAGCTTTATGGTTGTATGCAGTGGTTGATGTATCTTGACAAACTCATTTACGCATATGGAAATCAATTTTAGTCCCCCTCCTCTCCCCTCCCGCTGGCTCTGACTTTTGACAACCAATCAGCAGGTGAATGGACAGAAGAAAGCCACTTTGGAGAGAAGGATTATGCTTGTTATTAATAATTTATTTCATCTTTCCCTGGTACCTCTTTCTCTCCCCACCCTGCCCTACCCCCATCAGTACACACAAAGAAAACACAAAAGAATTCCCCACCCAGCCGGGCACGGTGGTGCAAGCCTGTAATCCCAGCACTTAGGGAGGCTGAGACAGGAGAATCGTGAGTTCAAAGCCAGCCTCAGCAACAGCAAGGCGCTAAGCAACTCAGTGAGACCCTGTCTCTACATAAAACACAAAATTAGGCTGGGGATGTGGCTCAGTGGTGGAGTGCCCCTGAGTTCAATCTCTAGTACCATTAAAAAAAAAAAAAAAAAAAAAGAATCCCCTACCCTCAGTGAAAATAAAGCAGAGTTGGAAAAGTTTGAAGTAAAGCAAATATATCAGTTACTCTTATCTCTGAAGCAATCAAGGTGGTACAATTGAGGAAAAGGAAATGAAGGGCTTTAAGTTCTTCCTAGTTCTCATCAAGAGTAATTATTTGAATACAATTATATTTTCAAAAATAAAAATAATGCCTGGTAGGAAGGAAAGTAGACTGAATCAGACATTGTGACCCTATGTGCATGTATGATTACAGGTGACAGGTGTAATCTACACCACGTACATCAGAAGAGTGAGAAGTTATACTCCATTTATGTACAATGTATCAAAATGCATTCTACTGACATTTATAGCTATTTAGAACAAATTTTTAAAAATAAGAAAAAAAAATCATGCCTGGTGGACATCTGTAATCTCAGTGACTTGGAAGCTGAGGCAGGAGATTCATAAGTTCAAGGCCAGCCTCAGCAACTTAGTGAGACCCTGTCTTAAAATAAAAAATAAAGAAGACTGGGGATATATCTCAGTTGTAGAGGTCCCCTGTGTGCAATATCTAGTACTAAAATAACAATAATAATTATGGTGATGATGATGATGATAATAATAATAATAATATCCCTAGCTTTTCTCACCAGACATTTATTTATCCCTTTAAGGGACTGTGATAGATAAATGCAGGCATGTCAATTAAAATGGCTGGGGGATGGTGGGGAAGGGAGATCCTTCTGCAGTTCAGCTAAATTTTTAAATGAAAAAAATACCCTTAATAGTTTAATTGCTTAAAAATCCCCTGTGCACCACACAAGTCCTTACTATGATTAATTAGCAAGAGGAACAGATCAGCGGGGCCCATGACATTCTCCTTATTTAGAAAGCCTTTGGACAGACTTTGTAATGCGGTCTTAAAATAGTTGCTAATCAGATTCTGCCTTGGTCGCTGTAAGTGCTTGAAACTGGTGCCACTCACCTGGGCAGTGATTAGCATTAAGCAGCACCAGGGCCATTTCCCATTCCACACTTTATGGACCCCTTAGTTCCACTTCAGCAGTAATGCGGGAAACTATTTAGGCATTCATACATGCCAAAGCACACTGGTACTCTCAGGGGGGATATGGTCTCCATGGACCTCAGCAAGTGAATTCTTGTCTGTTGAAATATATACTAATTTTCAAGTTACCCAGCACTGGATTTAAAGCACATCCTTTGTTTCCTTCCACTCGGAGAGAGCACTGGAATCCTCCATTACCAGAGCAGCTGCCATTACCCTCCCTCTTTCCTGACTTCCTGTGAGAAGGTGCTATTCTAGTCCTTGGTAAGAGATCAAAAGAGATTCCACCTCCTTCTCTACCCTCGATCCTGGGGATGCTGGGCAAGCCTCTACCACCTAGCCACACTCCCTGATCCCCCCAAAGACTTTTCTGCTATTGCATTAACTGATATGGTAACACAGCCTTTGTATAGGTAACTGCTCAGTAAATTTCGATTTTGCATCCTGACAACCACAAGGTAGGCCCTGGGATGATGAGTTACGCAGTAAGCCCTGATGGATCCTCCTTCTCTTCTCTCAGGCTTGGAGACATTAGCTTTTATCAGAGGCCAGCTGTCTCCTGGAGTATATGTTCCCAGAAGGCTGAGGGGGCTGGAGCTACCCTAAGGGACTCCATGCCTGGGAACTTGTCACAGGAAACCTCCTCCGTGTTTAGGCTTCTTTCTGGGATCATGGCTGATGTAGAAATGCTTCCATCTCATGATGCCCTGCTCTGGGACTTGAAGAATGACCAAATGCATTTGGCTTCTAAAAACTTAATCAAGCATCTTTTTAAATGGGATTATTCACATTCCTGTGGCATGTGAAGCGAAACTAGAGTCTGTTCCAGGGTTTTTGCTGGAAGCAGGTGTAAGTTTTATAACCAACCTTTGGGGGTAGATGCCAGATGTTCAGATGCATGAAATGTCATCCTGCAGAGAGGAAGTTCAGGGTCCCGAGTGGGGCTACGGGTTGACTTTGGAGCTACAGGGGGATAGTTGCTGTCCCCCAAGGAGTCATTTGAGAAGCTTATTGTCACATGGCTTTGTGTCAGTGTCAGACCATGAAGTTTCCATTGTAGTGACTGCAGGGTGGCTGGGTATGGGTACAGAGAACATCAGAGCTAAAATGTCTCTCGACTTTCTGACTGAGTAGCAGTCCTTATCTGGTTTTCAACTCTTGCATGCAGGGCAGAGCCCTTGATTGCTAACCCAGGGGAAAGGAGCGCTTCTTCATGGGGACCCCTACCCCAGCGCTGACTGGGCGAAAAGAACCCCATGGACTCAGTAGGACTGGATAACAACCCAGGACGGTGCTGACTTTGTCTCTGGGTCCCGCTTGGACAGGCTGCCGATCGGCTTTCAGTTACCATGAGAACTTCCTTCTGGAAACCAGGACTCTTGAGTTGACTCACATCTCTCTCTTTGGCAAAAGAATGCGTTTGTTTTGCTTTCTTATCCCCAGCTCAGGGAAGCTCTCTGAGGCAAGGAGTCTTCAGGTGTGAAGAGGCACCTGTGGAATCCAGGAGGGAGGAATGAAAACACAGGAAGTGGGGGAAGGGAATGACCTTTATTATCTCTTCCTCAGTGAGGCCTTTCCCGACCAATCACCCAATACCACTTATTCCCCACACCCAGCACAGTCTACCACGGTCTATCCTAATGTATCCCCATCTGTATCCTACTTATCGTTAATCGAAAATTATCTTGTTCATTTATGTCTTTCCTTGCTCGTGGTGTCTTCCCATCTAGAATGCAAACCCCCAGGGTCTTCTCGGTCCTGTCGCCCTCCCTTCTCACACCTTGGACAGTGCCCAGTCTACAGCAGGCACTTAATAAACATGTGTGGAATGAAAAATGAATGAATGGAAGGAAGTCCTGGGTGTGAGTACATTGTAGAGCCCCGTATTTTTTATGAAAGTTAGACATTTGAGTTAGAAATTTACTAAAATGAATTATTTAGTTTTGTGCCATCTGTAGATGGAAGATACCAGAAAATTAAACCTACTTTGGATGACTCAGGCATCACCATGAACATCAGATACTAACCTGGGCGGTCATCCGGTCCTACCGAATCCATGAAGTTCTTTTTCCCGGTACATAGTCCCCTGTGAGTGTTGAATTTTGGACTCTCTCTGCCTTTTTTCTTTCTCTTGCTGTTGGTCAGGCTCATTTTCTTTCTGTCATCAAACTACATACAACACCTGTTCTCCTAGTGCGTATTCATAATTTTGATGGAAACTGCACAGTTAGTTGAGCTTCTGTGAAACCTGACCTTCTCTGTGTCCTAGTTTATAAAGTAGAGAAGGCCTGTTCACGGGTCTCAGAATTAATTTCTTTTCTTCCTTTCTTCCTCTCCTTGCACTGGAAATTGAACCCAGAATGCTCTACCACTGCTACATCCCCAGCCCTTTTTATTTTTTCTTTTATTTTGAGATAGGGTCTTACTAAATTGTTCTGATTGGCCTTTAATTTGCGATCCTCCTGCCTCAGCCTCCCAAGTCACTGGGATTACTAGTGTGTGCCTCTCTGCCTGGCTTCTCAGCACACACTCAAAGTTTCAGGCAAGGGACTCTGGTCCAGCTAAGATCTGATGTCCTTCCCACCCTGTCAGTTGAGGTCAGGAGGGCAGAGACCATCTGATCACTCTATGGTGTGGATCAGAGGAGGCAAGCACTTTGTACCACAAGGTTAAGAACTTCTTGTGGGACTTGAGCCCCAGGACATGGGGCAGGCACATCCAGGCCTGTGCTAAACTGCCTGTCCATAGTGGCTCAAGGCTCTGAGATCTCCAGACCAATCTCAAGGGAGCTGGCTCAAAGGGTCACCCCTCAGTATGGAGGGTCTCAGAGACTCCAACAGTCCAGCAGAGCAGAGATGGCCATAAGATACTTGTCACTGTGAGGTGAGACATAGGAGTGAACATTACTGGTCCAGGTGACCAACCCTGGAGACACTAAAGAAGGAGGCTGGGGTGCGGGGACCACAGCACACGCAGCTGGGCACATTGTGTTCTGTGGAAAGACCTACAAAGAGAATGAAGGTCCAGCCTTCTGCCATCAGGGAGTGTGACCTGCACATTGCCAGTTCCCTGGAACCATGGCTCTTGGGGTCTGAGATGTAGGTCCTGGGAAGGAAGAAAGAGTGGGAAGACAAGCCTGGAATCAGGATGCTGGAGCTTAGGAGCCTCAGTTCTGCTGTCCCACATCTCAGATTCAGAAGCTCAGAAATGAGAAGCCCTATTCACCCTTGGTGACAGAGCTGGAGTCTGTGATTAGGCTCTGGATTCACAACTAGGGCAATCTTGACCGCATGCACTGTCCACCTCCAAGCCCCCTGCCTCATTTTTAGGAAAATGCTTTATTCTGAGTTTTGTGACCCAAACAGAAGGGAGGCAATGAGTTCCTTTCTGAATGGCTGTGGATTTGGTGTCCCCTTGGATTCCACAGTTAATCTCAAATATGAACTGCTGGCTGTGACAGCCCTTTTATCCCCTCCAGTGGACCGAGAGAGGATTAAGGGCCAATTGGTGGGGCCAGTTAGACCTCCTCAGCACATTCTCTAGAGCTGCTTGTGAAGCTTGTTCCCAAGAACAACCATTAGGGCCCCCGAGGAAAACCTTCAGGCTCAGTGTTATTCTGGTCCTATCTGAGATTGTGGAAAGCTACCTGTGTGGGTGCCCTGCTGTGGGGGTCCAGGGGAATCAGCATGGCCAGGAAGGCCATTTTGCGAACCAAGACTCTGTGGGAACTAAATGCATGTTGTGGCTCACTCACTCCAGCATGCTCTTGATGAGGATTTGTAAGTCTTTCTTCTTTCAGTTTTGAACTTTAATGCTAGTAGTTTTGTTTTGTGTATTTATTTATTTATTTTTTAATTTTTTTTTTTAGTTGTAGATGGACACAACACCCTCACTTTATTCAATTATTGTTATGTAGTGCTGAGGATCGAACCCAGTGCTTCACAAGTGCAAGGCAAGCACTCTACCACTGAGCCACAACCCCAGCCTTTGTTTTGTTTTAAACTGGGGTCTGGCTGTGTTGTCTGAGCTGGTCTCCTGCTCCTGAGCTCAAGCCATACTCCTGCCTCAACTTCCTGAGTAGCTGGGACCACAGGTGTGTGCCACCACACCCAGCTATTTGGCATTTACTTTTGAACAGATAATAAAAACATTCCGAGTCCTCCAAGTTTAATAGTGCACAAGGATATACAGTGGAGAGTCTTCCTCTGGCCTACGTGACCTGGGCAACCAGGGACAACTGGTGGTGTTGGCTCCGCTTCCTCTTGGGAAGGACCTACCCAAACAGCACACATTGGTGGGGGTGTGAGACATTTTCTGTAAGATCAACTGTCAACTGGAGTTTATTCCTCCTGAACCCTAGTCATGCTGGGCACCTTCCAGGGCCACCAGGAGGCCAAGGGCAGAAGGCCAGCAATGAGGGCGGGACTTGGATCCCAAGTTAGTGTGTTCCTCCTGGGATCCTGAGCAGGTCCCAGCCTCGGTCTGGTCTCATCTGCAGAACAGAAGGGAGGGTGGAAGAACTTCCTCACCAGGTTTCTTGAGAGAATCACCTGAGCCACACATGATCAGACACGTTGCACACATAATTCTTGCTTTTCACACTCTTCTTCCTCTACAAGAACATGAGCTATGTAAGGTCCAGGTTGTGTCCATCATGAGCACCTTGTGTGCCCACTCCCCGGCACATGGCAGAGACTCAATCTCAACATCAGGGCTCAGGTGTGGAAGCACTTGCCGAGCCAAGCATTGCAAACACTCGATTAACTCAGCCCTTGAGGAAGCTGCTGGCCCCGTCCCCACTGTGTAACCAGGAAACAAGCACAGAGGTTGTCTCCTGGCTCAAGAGCAGCAGGTCCAGGATTTGATTTCAGGCTACTTGGCTTTAATCCCTAGGTTCTCCCACTGTGACCAGCCCTTCCAGGCCTTCCCACAACTATCCTGGTTTTAAATCTGAAAGCCCCAAGCTGGGCATGGTGGCACATGCTTGTCATGCCAAGCTGAGGCAGGAGGGTTGCAGGTTCAAGGCCAGCTTCAGCAAAATAAAAAATTAAAAGGGCTAGGGATGTAGCTCAGTGGTAAAGTGCTTCTGGATTCAATCCCCAGTATATCAATCAATCGATCAATCGATATGAAAGTCCTGCCTCCCAGGAAGGGAAACCAAAGGTCCCAGCCAAGGGTGAAATGATTTTGTCACCAGTCACAAATTTTGGTACCCCAAAACACGTTAATCAAGAGAAATAATATTTTAACACAATATTTTAAAAATAATAAAAATTCATGCACAAAAATCTACAACGAACAAAATAACAAAATGTCGCCACTTCCTCAACACATTTGGATGGAGGAAGTAGGAGAGGGAGACATAAAGAAGAAAAGGGTGTGGCCTCAGGAAGACTGGCAGGCCAGGGACCCACTTCCCTCAGTTGGGCCCAGTGAAACTTCTGTTCTTCATTAGCTTTGGGTGGGTGGGCAAAGGGTCTCTGGAGCAGCAGGAGTAGCCCCTGCAAGGAGAAGAAGAGGTGATCTGAGTTGTCGGTGGAAGTGCAGGAGCAGCGACTGCCTCCATGTGAAGGTGTGGCTCACAAGGGAGCCTGGGAGGAGTGGGGCAGGAAAGACGGGAAAGCTTCTCTCTCAGCATCTATAGGAGGCAGGACCAGCTCCCTAGGGCAATGCCTCCAGAGCCCCATTTGCTGCGGAGGCTGCAGATCCAGAAGTTTGTTGGCTGCAGGATCAGAGGAAGGAGAAAGCTGCTGCATAACAGAAAAGAACTGAGTTGGAGCTGGGGTGGAGAATCTTGGAGAAAAAGAGCTGGAGCCATAGAAAGGTACCCTGCGGCAACTTCATGTGACTTCATCCTCTCTCTGCCCCTCATCCTAAATTACATTTGGGACCATCACAAATTGCTCAGGTGGGTCTGTAAGGAGCCTGCAGAGGCCAGGGCCCAATTCTGAACTTCACTAACACCAGACATGCAGGAAATGGATGTACCCTCTAGTTCTGGGAAGGACGCCTCATTTGTGACTGTCAGGCAGCAATTACAGATCCCAGAGTGATTTTGCTATTGATTAGATGCCTATTTTTGTAACCACTTTCGATTTCTGTTGATCGGAGTGAGCTGGAGTTCTCTCTTAGTGTTCTAACAGCGGCTTTGCCATTTAAAGGCAGGGGTTTATGGAGCTCACTGTGGGATCTGAGAAAGCCTAACTCTTGGCTTTTCTCCCTGAGCCTGTTTCTAATCCTCGCATTGCAGCTCTTGGCACCTCCCCTCACTCAGCTGCTCCAGCTGCAGTCCTGTGGGTCCTGTCCACTTCTTTCTTTCCCCTCTGTCTCACCCATCGGTGAGTAAGGTGGACTTGGCTTCACCCATGGTGGCCTGGGAGGGCCAGCTGTCCATGTTTGCCAGGGGCTTTCTTATTTTAGCACTGAAGGTCCCATGTTCAAGGAAAAGCCTCTGTCCCAAGCAAACTGGAGCCGTGGGACGTTCTAATCTTTCATGACCATGCTGGTCTATTTTCACGACTCCACGCCCCCGTGGCTGGCCTCTCTGCTCCTCTCTCTTCTGTGTGCAGCAGTGGCTCTTAGACAGCTGAATCCAGAAGGCCCCCTCTGTGTGAGACCCTCCAGAGTGCTTGAATCCACAGGGCATCCTCCCTGGTCCTGTGTATCTGTTTCAGCCTTGCTTTGGTCTCTGCACAAGGCTTCCTCCATTCCCACAGTGGCCCAGAATGTGTCAAGGTCTCTCACCCCACACCTGCTGTCCCCTGGCATGCTGTCTTTGTATCTCCATATAGTCCCCACTTCTCATCATTAAGATCTTAGCACAAATGACTCCATCTCAGAAAGTACCACTCAGATTGCAAAAACAAAACAAAACTTACACAGACTTTTTAAAATTGGGGATTGAACCCAGGAGATCATTATCACTGAGCTACACCCCTCTATTTTGAGACGGCCTCACCAAGTTTCTGAGGCTGGGCTTGAACTCACCATCCTCCAGCCTCAGCTTCCCAAGTAGTTGGAGCTACAGGTGTGCACCACTGTGCTCACTGACCACCCGGACCTAAAAGAGCCTCCCTCACCCTGACTTGGTGGCTAAAGTTGATCAGCAGCTTATCAGTTATTAGATGGAAATTGGCTTCTTTATCCTATAACTCTGCTTTAGTCTCTGAGGCATGTGTCATTACTCAATTTGTGCATTTTGTTTACTAGTCCATCTCATTCCAGCCCCTCTCATCCCTCCAGAGTGTCACCTCCAAATAGCAGGAACCTTCTTCCCACTCTTCTCCACTAAATCTCCAACCCCCAGACCAGAGCCTGGCACACAGTCGATGCTTAATAAATGCATGGAAGCAAGGCTCCCTTCACAGGACATGAAACTGCAGAAGCTCCTCTTGAGGAGGTATGAGTGCTTAAGGGCTGGGAGACGCGTGGCTGAGGACATGTGACAAGGTGACATTAGAGTCTTTCAAAGGAAAGGAGGGTCTCTCAGTTTCCTGGGAGTTGTGAGTCCTGAAGGAAACAGGTTCTCCAGAGTCAAAGGGAAAGGCTCTGCGACAGCTTGCCCACACTGAGGACGAGGGAGGATCTGTCCTTGGTGTGGCCTGCAGTTTGTATCAGGTCACCAGTGCCAGGGTGATGGGATTGATCCCAGGAGTGGTAGGGAGCCCCAGGGCAACTTGGAGCTGAGGGACGAGGCCTCCCTTAGGCAGGTAGGACATGGGCCTTGGAGAAGGGGAGGAGGAGAGGCGATCACCGTGCCATCCTGGAAGGAGACGGCGGCCTGGAGAGCATCCTATCTCTGCCCTTGACCATGCAGCAGCTCTTCCTCAGCTGCCCCTGCCCCCACCCCCAGCACCGCCAACCACAGAGTCTTTCCTAAGGCACTTCCTCTGGCCCAACCATCCCTCCCCCCATCTTTATGTTCCTAAAGCCTTGAAAACTAATCTCCCCAGATTTGTTGTAGAAGACAAAATAGGAGTCGATGGGCCTCTTTCTCCATCCTACACCCAACCAGTCATCTCTAGGGACAGATCAAGCCCAGAAAAACCCCTAGACAACAGACACCCATGGGCAACCCTCTCTTGGGATGCCTCCCTCTTGGGGAGCTTTCTGACTTTCTATTACTATAATAAATCCCGTTACTTTGCTCTCACCCTTGTGTCTGTGGATTTCATAATTCAAATTTGCCAAAGAACCCACCCATATATGCTCTACACATCCAAGTGACTTTTTGGGAAAAGTCACCCAGGATGCAGGGGATAGCAGAGTAACCACAGGCACCCTGCTGTGTTAATGCTGGAAGACCCTAGGACTGGGAGAAAGGAAGCAGACCAGGAATAGGAAGAGGGGAAGCCAGGGCTACGTGGCAGTTTGATCTTTGTGATAAATGGGAATGAAATCTCTGGCCAAACACCTATTTCAATTGATTTCCAATGGAATCAACAGATTTGATCAATAGAATTAGGCAATTTAAAAACCAACAGAACTCAAGGGTCAATAGATAGAGAGACCAATAGAACGAGGTAATGACCGGGTATTTTTGGCAATAGAGAAAGTACGTGGACAATGACAAAGTTCGAATTGCTGGGTAGACAACCACCTCCGAGGGAGGAACTTGTTTGGGAAGATCATCCTAATAAAATGACTTTGCAGGCTGTTGCATTGAGGGGACCCGTGACATCCAGGTGACACTCTTCAGCACCTGCTGGGTCCCTCAGGGGTAGAGAGAAAGCTACACAAAAGAATAAAACAAAACAAAAAGATGTAAAATTTTAAAAGAACTAACTCCACCACCACCACCACCAACAACAAAAGAACAAACAAAATAAAAGATTTAAAAATAAAGAAAAGAGAAACAAGTCACTTCTTTTTTGCGGGGGAGGTAATTGGGGATTGAATTCAGGGGCACTAAACCACTGAGCCATATTCCCAGCCCTTTTTTTGTATTTTATTTAAAGACAAGGTCTCACTGAGTTGCTTAGGGCCTCGCTAAAGTTACTGAGGCTGGCTTTTAACTTGTGATCCTCCTGCCTCAGCCTCCTGAGCTGCTGGATTGACACAGTCCCAGAAAAACATACATTTAGAATAATTCAACCCAGTTTTCAAATGAGTCTATTTGTTTTCTTTTTTGCAGTGCTGGGGACTGAACCTGGGACCTCCAGGCATGATCTCTACCATTGAACTACATCTTGACCTTTTGAGATTGAGTTTTGCTAAATTTCCCAAGTCATCCTTAAACTTGTTTTTCTCCAGCATCAGCCTCCCAAGTAGCTGGGATTATACGCATGTGCCAACGTACTGTGCTTAGTTTCTTCTTTTCTTTGTTTCTTTTTTCATCCCCATTTCTTTTAATTTCTTATTTTGAGACAGTATCTCACTAAGTTGCTGAAGGTCTTCCTAAGATGCTGAGGCTGGCCTTGAACCTGTGATCCTTCTGCCTCAGGCCCCAGAATCACTGGGATTACATACATGTGCCACCTTGCCTGGGTTGGTTTTTTTTAAGCTACTACAATTGCCTGAAATAACAAACCTTTCAAGATCTCTAAATAATTTTCATAAATCTAAAATTAAACTGAAATATTGATAGCTTTTAAGTGTTTAGCATGGTTTAGAAACAAGATCTTTTTTTTTTTTTTTGGTGGCACTAGGAATTGCACCCAGGGCCACTCTACCACTGAATTACACCTCCAGCCTTTTTCATTTTTTGTTTTGAGACAGGGTCTCACTAAATTGCCATGGCTGATTTGGAACTTGAAATCCTCTTGCCTCAGCTTCTGGAGTTGCTGGGATTACAGGTGTGTGCCACGGCTCCTGGATCCCTTGGGGTTAATTTTGTTTCTCTATCAAAGGATAAAATTATGCTACCCGAATGCTGAGCCCTTTCTCATGGTCACATCAAGGGTATGGGAACTCTGAAAGAGATAATCCCTAATTTACTTACAGAAATAGTCTGCATCTCCACCCAGGAGATAAACTGTGCTTCCTCTTTTTTAAAATTAGATTGAATTTTGTAGGCTTTTTGTTGTTTTTGTTTTGTTTTTAGGGTTTTTTTTTAAATGACTTCTGTCTAACCCCAACACCTCGAACTTGATGGAATTTCCTTCCTCCACGTGTTCACATCTGGTGGGACCCTGCAGCTCAGGCAATACCGTCATGTCTGATGGGATTGCTCCAGGCTTGGCTTCAGCTCCTGGTCACATCAATCTCAGGCCATGACAGCGACAGCAGCCAGGTTGTAAGAGGTCCACCAACCCCAAGCTATAACCTGAGTTGCCCTGACAGTTGAATTTAGAGGAAACAGAGAAAAGAGCTTTTTCTGAGGGGCCAGAAAGTCACGGCGGGGATGGGGGATTGGGGAGGGAGGGCTTCGAGTGGTTGGTAGCAACATGATTGCAGCCAAGGCGGGGAGGGGAACCAGAACAGCGTAGCACCACTGAGCCAGGGTGGGAAGAGTTTCCAGAAGGGACATTTAACACAGATGTCAAAATACAGAAAGGCCGAGATGGATGAGAGCTTATGGAAGGGCCGAAGTCCCTCAGATGGCAGAGGGTTACTTCTTGAACCAGAATGGCAACCAAAGCTTCTCCGATACCAGGCTCAGAGGCCGGCATCTCTGAGCTGAGCCTTCCCTTCTCATAGAAGATACTGGACTTTGTCCCAATGTTATCTTGTCACACAATTTCCATATTGTCATATGAGGTATTTCAACTTCTTCTAGTGCCAGGCACGATGGCACACGCCTATAATCCTAGTGACTAGGGAGGATGAGGCAGGAGGATAGCAAGCTTGAGGCCAACTGGGGCAACTTAGTGAGACCCTGTCTCAAAATGAAAAAGAAAGAGCAGGAGGTGTAGCTCAGTAGTAAAGCACCCCTGCATTCAGTCCCCAGTGCCCCAAACAAAAGCCAAATACCAACCACAGAGGCAGAGTAGGGCCTTGTGGGCTCCAGAACATACTAGAACAGGCTCTTCCCTGGTCCTGCCACCTGAGCCCACCACACTGGGTATCTTTATTGTAGCCTTGTTGTGAAGGGGCTCACTGACTCATTCCCTGCCCCCGCACACCTCCCAAGGGCTTTGATTTTGCATCTTTGTAGGACCCAGTTGCAAATTCTTGCTTCAGCCCCTTCCAGCTCGGTAGTATTGGGTGTCATCTAATTTCTTTGAGCTGTTTTCCTTGTCTCTGAAATGGCAAGCAATTCCTGTTTGGACCAGTCCTTAACTTTCTTTCTCCTCCAAATGGAGATACTAACAGTGTACTAGGCAGGGCTGTCGAGAGGACAGCCTTTTCTTCAACACCTATGATATAAAGGACACCATTACACCTTATTGGAAAAAAAAAAAGGGGGCCTGGATGTTCAGATGATGCTCCCTCTCTATTTCTTTGTACTTGCAAGCTGCATGTTCGTAAAGCCCTCTGCAGATCCCAGGCAGCCCGTGCACTCCTTCCCCTGCTCAAGCTTCACCATCACTGGCTTTCCTATCAATCCACTGAGGAAGTGTTTGGGATTGAGAAGTAAACTCAGGCTGAAAGCCTCTTCCTGCCCACTCAGCTGCAGCCTGTCCCTCAGGACTGGAGCAGTTACCGGTGGGCAACTGCTTTTATTATTTTCAAGATTAAATGAGAGCATGTGCAAAGAACAAATACCATAAGGGACATTGCAGATGAACAATAAAGAGGTTTTGTGCCTCCTCGTAGTGTATCTAATCTCCAAGAACAAGGGCCATTTACTTATTTATTCATTCATTCATGATCCTGGGGAGGAAACCCAGGGCCACTTTATCACTGAGCTACATCCCCAGCCGTTTTTATTTTTATTTTTTTATTTTGAGACAAGGTCCACTAAATTGCCCAGGCTGGCCTGGAACTTGTCCTGCTTCAGCCTCCTGAGTTACTAGGATTATAGTCATGAGCCACCATGCCCAGCGGAGGGCCATCTTAGGAAAAGAATTTTAGACTCCTGCCTTAGTTGGGCGCAGTGGCTCATGCCTGTAATCCCAGCACTTAGGGAGGCTGAGACAGGAGAATCATGAGTTCAAAGCCAGCCTCAGCAAGGGCGAGGCGCTAAGGAACTCAGTGAGACCCTGTCTCTACATAAAACACAAAATAGGGCTGGGGATGTGGCTCAGTGGTCCAGTGCCCCTGAGTTCAATCCTTAGTACCAAAAAAAAAAAAAAAAAAAAAGATTCCTGTCCAACCATAGGCCTTGTCGGGCCCATCTCTATGTGTTTTTGTCTTGTTTTTTTTGGAGAGGGGTACCAGGGATTAAACTCAGGGGCATTTGACCACTGAACCACATCCCTAGCCCTATTTTGTATTTTATTTAGAGACAGGGTCTCACTGAGTTGCTGAGCGTCTCACTTTTGCTGAGTCTGGCTTTGAACTAGCTGTCCTCCTGCCTCAACCTCCAGAGCCACTGGGATTATAAACGTGTGCCCCCGTGCCCTGCTCCTGTGTTTTGAGTAGGTTACAGGGAAGTATGAAACACATATACTTATAATTGAGAAACTGAGTTATAAAAATGGTTTTGTAGTGCTGATTATTGAAGTAGTTTTTCACTTTGCAAACTGAAATGCCTTTTACTTCCCAGACCAGAAGCAGCATTTTCTCTACAATAAAGGGAAATTATAAAGAACCTGAAGTATTTGCAAACTTTAGATAGGAATCGGTTAATCATGATATCTAAAATCTGACAATTGACCCCTCCCTGGGTTTTTGTTTATTTGGTCTTTGTTTGTTTGCAGTACTGGGGATTGAACCCAGAGGTGCTCTACCACTGAGCTACACCCCAGTGCTTTTTAGTTTTTATTTTGAAACCAAGCCTCACTAAACTGGAGACCCTCATGCCTCAGCCTCACAAGTCCTGGGATTACAGAGTGTGTGCCACCACGCCCAGCTGTGATCCATTTTAAAGACTCTCTCTCCAGGACTGATTCTGATGTATGATGGGAGGTGTACCTAAGTTAATTTTTTCCTAATTATTAATTGATTACTCTTGGCAATGTATTCATAATCCTTAACTTTGCTGGATGTGATGTGCATGCTGATAATCCTAGCTACGCAGGAGACTGAGGCAGGAGGATTGCAAGTTCGAGGCTATCCTGGGTAACCTAGGAGAACCTGTCTCAAAATAAAATTTTAAGAAAGGGCTGAGGGTGTAGCTCAGTGGTAGAGCAGTTCCCTGGCATGTGTAAGACTCTGGTTTTAATCCCCAGTACCACATAAAAATAATAAGTAAAAGAAAATAAAATAATAAAAGAAAAATATCCTTAACTTTAACCTTTATTTGAAAAAAAATTATTTTTCTGTTACTAGAGATTGAAGTCAAGGATACTCTCCCACTAAACTATATTTTCAGTCCTTCTTTTTTTCTTCTTTTGAGACAGGATCTCCTTAGTCATTGAAACTACAAGTATGGACCACAGCACCCTGCTTGAAACGCCTTGGACGTGGAATGTTAGCAGAGGTCTGTTTCTGGGTCATTTTACGTCATGAGTCCATCTTGCTGTTTTTGGCTATTACCACACTGTTTGGGGATCTGCAGTGTTTTAGTGTGCTTCCATATCTTAGAGAGCTGTCTCATGGCACATCTTTATTTTCTTCTGAATTTTCTTCTACTTTCCCTATTCTGGATGAGTTTGAAAATCATCTTGGCTATGCCATGCCATGCCTTGTCCCCTGGTCAGGGTTGCAGGTGAAAGACCTGAGCTAAATAAACCCCATGACAGGCTTCAGACCCTCCAGAAAAACTAGAGGCACCTGCCTTTGGGCTGCTAGATATCACTAAGCCCTTTCACCTATATATAGATGAAAGAAAAGGCATAGCAAAGGGAGTCTTAACACAGACCCTAGGGCCTTGGAACTGGCCTGTGGCCTACCTGTCTAAAAAATTGGATCCTGTAGCCACCGGTTGGCCTCCATGTTTGTGGATCATTGAGGCCACAGTGCTATTGGTTAAGGATGCCGATAAGTTAACCCTAGGGCAAGAGTTATATGTCACCACCCCTCATGCCATCAAAGGGATCCTTAAACAGCCCCCAGAAGGATGGATGAGCATGACTCACTACCAGAGTCTGCTCCTCAACCCCCCCGCGCATCTGATTTCTCCCGAGTTCTGCTCTAAATCCTGCTACCCTGCTGCCAGAGCCGAACCTGGAATTCCCTTGCACGATTGTGCTGGGATCCTGAGTCAAGTCCATGGAATCCGAAAGGACTTGACCGACCAGCCTTTTGCCAGACACCGAAGTCACATGGTTCACTGATGGCAGCAGCTTTGTTCGAGATGGACAAAGGTATGAGGGGGCTGCTGTGGTGACTGAGACTGAGGCGGTATGGGCAACCACTCTGCCCAAGGGATTTCAGCACAAAAAGCTGAACGTATTGCCTTGACTGAAGCCTTAAAATTGGGTAAGAATAGAAAAATAAACGTCTACACAGACGGCAGGTATGCATTTGCTATAGCCCATGTACATGGAGCCTGCTCATAGCAGAGGGAAAATCTATTAGAAACAAACAGGAAATACTGGACTTATTGGCCGCATTATGGCTACCCTCCAAGCTGGCCATAATTCATTGTTCTGGACATCAAAAGGCAGATAACCCTATAGCTAGAGGAAATCAAAGAGCTGACAAAGTGGCCAAAGAGGCCGCCTTAAACTTAGACCCCATCTTGGCCCTGATGTTGCCAGATCCAGGGTCTCCCGCTCTGCCAGACCACCCCACATACTCTCCAGAAGATTTAGAGTTGATTCACAGTCTCCCGACGACCCAAAAGATTGGGGCTTATTGGAGAACAGGAAACTGTAGAATAATCCTGCCCAGACAAATGGCCAAAGAACTCCTCCTCCACATCCATTGAGCCACTCATTTGGGGACAGGAAAAACAGAAGATTTATTCCGACACTCACACCTGAAGGTTTTCAATCTCAAGTCTCAAATTGAACAAATAGCATCCAAGTGCCTATGCTGCCGGCTGACCCATGCAGGCAATTAGCCTAAAGGATAAGGAGCCCGTCTGAGAGGCTCCAAGCCTGGGGCTCACTGGGAACTAGATTTTACAGAGGTAAAACCCAGAAAATATGGTTATAGATACCTTCTAGTTTTTGTAGATACCTTTTCAGGATGGACTGAAGCCTTCCCCACCAAACATGAGACTGCCCAGGTAGTGACTAAGAAGCTGCTGGAGGACATCCTCCCAAGGTACGGTATGCCAGCCTTAAGTTCAGACGATGGACCAGCATTCATCTCTCAGGCAACTCAGGAACTAGTCAGGGCTTTGGGGGCGAATTGGAAATTACATTGTGCTTATAGGCCCCAAAGTTCAGGACAGGTAGAAAGTATGAATAGGATACTAAAAGAGACCCTTACTAAATTAACCATGGAGACTGGCGGGGATTGGGTGGCTTTCCTCCCCTTTGCCTTACATAGGGTACATAATACACCCTATACTCTGGGATTGACACTTTATGAGATAATGTATGGCAGGCCCCCTCCTATTCTACCTAACTTGAGGGCTGAAGTAATTGCTGAATTTGATAATAAACAATTGTTTGCTTCTCTTGAAATGTTAGCCCAGGCCCACAAAGAAGTGTGGCCCCGCCTGAAAGCCATATATGACACTGTACCTCCTCCCACTCCACACAACTATCGACCAGAGACTGGATCTTCGTTGGCCGACACAGATGCGAAACCCTAGAGCCCCATTGGAAGGGACTTTACATCGTGCTGACCACCCCAACTGCCCTCAAGGTTGACGGAATCTCCACCTGGATTCACCACACCCACATGCGCTCCGCCACATGCCTCTGAAGAGGCCCTCCTCGAAAGCACCCCAACCAGAGACGCAGAGCCACAAGGGAAGACAGACCAAGAAAGCAGTACCCAACTCGAGCTCAAGCTGCGCCACTCCTGATTTTTGTCGCTCTGCTAACTGTATGTAAATCTGGTCCTAACCCCCATCCCCCCAACGCTCACCAGCCTATTACCACCAAATGGGTTTTGCAAGGACCCCTGACAACATCTAGAGACTTGGGACGGGTCGTTCAAGAACAGACGTTGACCGGGCCTGCATCTATTACATTCCCCACCTTCCATCTAGATCTCTGCAGTCTGGCCGGTGACCACTGAAATATGAATCCACGGGCCTGTAGGGGCAAATGTGTAGATTGAAATACTTTCGGGTGTAGAGCTGATGCCAATTGTCAACACAAAAATCTAAGACAACAGACCTTTCATGTGTGCCCTGGAATTGGTAATTATGACCGACACCTACGGCGGCACGGGAAATGACTTTTGTGCCGCATGGGGTTGTGAAACTATCACTCCATGGGTCACACAACAAAATTATGACCTAATTACCCTTGTTTGGACCAATAACGAAACTAGCCTGACCATTAGAAACCCAATCTCTATTCAACTCACTCCTAACGGCAAAACAGAAAACTGGTTGGTGGCAAAGATATGGGGCGTTTGTCTCTAGCTCCCTGGCAATGACATAGGCTTTCTATTCTCTATCCAACAGCAACTAGTACTCCTGTCTCCAGTGGCAATTGGGCCTGTGGCCCCACCAGCTGCAAATCATAAACCTAAATCCACCCCAAGTGTTCCTGCCCCTACTCGAGCCACCACAAACCTCAGTGTTACTAATTCCCCCCTATGTGGTCTACTGATCCAGCTCCCGCTCCCTAGACCAAAACCAGTTATCTACTCTATTCTAAATCTTACTTATGGCTTCTTAAGTTCCACAAATCTCACCAAAAAAGACTGCTGGCTCTGTCTGGATCCACGACCACCTTTCTATGTTGGGTGGGCAATGTCTGGACAGGTGTCCAGTGACACAGGAGGCCACTGTACCTGGGGACAGACTCCTGTTTTAACCATACAGGAAGTAACTGGCTCAGGCCTCTGTGTCTTAGGAAATGGAGGAACTCTGGCAACCTTCCCACACCTCAGTCACTTATGTAATCAAACCGTGACTGCCACAGGGTCCTCCTACCTCAGACTCCCAAACGGAACTTGGTTCGCATATACTTCCGGCCTTCCTCCCTGCATCCACCCTCAGATATAAAATAACGACCCCCTATGTGTCCTGGTCACCCTCTTTCCACAAGTATATTACCTACCTGCACCTTTGCTTTTTGAGATCCAACCAGAACAAGGACACTCTCGCACCAAGCGAGACTTCGGGGTGCCAGCTGCCCTCCTAACCCTTCTAGTTGGAACAGGAATAGCAGCAGGTCAGGATGGGCACAGCTGCTCTAATACGAGGCAACCAGCAGTTTGATGCTTTGACTCAAGCCATTGACACTGATTTAGCCCAACTAGAAAAATCTATTCACCACTTTCAAGGTTCTTTAGACTCTGGCTGAAATGGTGCTACAGAACAGGCGGGGACTAGACTTGGTACTATTACACCAGGGAGGACTATGCCAGGCTTTGGGAGAACAATGTTGTTTTTACGCCGATAGCTCGGGAATTATACAAGACAGCTTAGCTGTTGTATGCGGCTATCTACAGAAAAGGGCGAAAATGAGAGAACAAAATCAAAATTGGTATGAAAGCATCTTTACCTGGTCCCCCTGGCTCACCACTCTCATTACAGCCCTGGCAGCTCCTCTAGTGCTTCTGCTGTTACTCCTGGCTTTTTGGCCCCTGCATTATTAACAGGTTAGTTGCTTTTGTTAGAAAACATATGGACTTGGTTCAATTAATTGTTCTTAGAACCCAATATCAGCCAGTGACTCCCTTGACTCCAGAGAGACTTGAGCCCACAGACCCATGATTGGGTCTCCGGCACAAGTCAAGGGGGGAATGAAAGACCTGAGCTAAATAAACTTCATGACAGGCTTCGGACCCTCTAGAAAAACTAGTAGGCCTGAGTTTTGGTTCCAGGAAAAGCCACACATTGCTCAAGGCTGAAACCACCCTCAGACCACCCTCAGACCAGCCGATCAAAAGAGGTTAAAAATATATACCTAGCATTCCTGTGGTCTGAGTCAGGGTCAGGAGACTATAGTTACTTTGTACAAACTAGCCAATCACTCGCCCCTTGCCCAAACTCCACGTGGACCCTTTGAACTCACCTCATAATTGGTCATTTTCAAAAGATTCTCAAAAGTCATGATCCAGTCCTGCCAAACGTAACACACCCTACAGATTCTGAATGATCAGTATTGTCACCAAGGGTGCTGTGCAATTGTAATTGGTGCTTGTGTAATGATGCTGTACATACGTCATATCCACTGTAACCACCCTGTCCCTTACCCCACAAAAACCCTGCTCAGCTATTGTTCTGGACTCTTTGCACAGATCCGTGGCTTTGGTGAAGTCGGAGAGTCCGGGCTTAAGCCCAAGTAAAGGCTCTTTGCTTTCCAAGCTTAAGCCTGAATAAAGGCTCTTTGCTTTTACATATGTGCCTCAGTCTCCCTGATGGTCTTTGGGGTCTCTGTGATCTGGGGTGCACAGTACACCAGGGTGCACTGGCCCACATGTCCTGATCTCTAAAATCCCCAGAAGAGTCTGGTCAGACAGATCATTGGAACAAGAGGCCCAAGGTGGGTGTAAGCAGAACCAGAAAAGAGGGGATTAAACCAGCCCAGGAGAGGGAGCTGGGATGAGCAGGTTTAGGAGGCTTTGGCCTGGATAGGGCTGTTCAGCCCTCGGGTGGGAGTTAAACTGCACAGATTAGCAAGGCTGGAGACCCGGGTGGAGCCTGAGTAGATCTTGGCTTACAGTATAAAGCCTAACCTCTCCACTTCCTCTGACAACAGTGCTCTCCAGCTGTTCCCGACTGCTTCCTGTTCCTGATGTCTGCTTCCTTTCAGGTAAAGTCTCCCGAGGGACTGAGAACCTCCATGCACAGTGTGCTTTGGTTTCCTGAGTTCTGAGTGCACAGAGGCGGTCTCTGGGGAGGGATGGGTGGCGGGGTGGGGTGTCAGGGGGTTGCGTGTAGTGTGGAATGGTGAAGTAGATGAACAGCGAAGGGGTCTGTTTTCCAGCCCCAAAGGTTCTGTATGTGTTGGGGGTGCAGAGGATGAGTCTCTGGGCCCAGGGTAATGGGGTGTTCTGTCACTGAACCGCCCACAGGGGATGCCTACTGGAGAGCTTGCACTGTGAACAGATGTATCTGTGGTTTCCTGCGCAAGCCCGTGAGAGGTTGGTTGATTTGGGTTTGAGTCTTGATTGAACCAGAAACTTGGGCAAGATATGTAGCTATCCAGCCTGAGCTTCTAGTCTGAAAAATGGAGCTGAATGACCAGATACTTGAGAGTAGTCATGAGCATTAATGAGTCTGGCTTGGAAAGTTTAGAGGGGAAGAGAGGCTTTGGCATCCGGAGCCTATTGTCTGATAAAGGCAATCTGCACTCAGGAGTGATCGTGAGGATTACAAGGGAATTATCCCAAACTCTGGCTTTACTTCCAGATTCTTGTGTGTCACTATGTTCTTGGCAAATATGGATTTTCAGAAGCAAGGAATTTTTTGTTGGAGTGGCAGGGGCGCCTGTTGCACGGCTCCCAGACATAGGCAGGGTGGGGGTACAGTGAGTGGGTAACTGGGGCCTCTGGATGCCCAGGACATTGTCCATAGCTAAGTTAGATGGTCCTGTTTTTCCTTTTGTTTCTGAGGATTTGATAGACACAGTCCCCTCAGGGTCAGACAGTGCTCCCTCATCCTTAGAGAGGTATCTACAAGACCCTATTAATGCAGGAGGAAGTCACCTAATTGAGGTCCTTATAAGTGACTCTCTTTGAAGATGCATGACAGTGTAGGAAATATGGGTGAGGGTGCTTGCCCATTTCTCTGGCAGGAACTCAGGATTGGGAAGCATTTTCAAGTTGGACAGCAAAGAATATTTAGTGACAAAGAAAAAGCTCAGTGTATTATGGGAACTAGAGAAGATTATTACCACGCTGGGGATGCAAGGTTCCGAGCCTTATACCATTGCTGGATTAATTCAGTTCAGATTCTCCCAACCTGGAGGGGCAACCTGAGAGTAGGAGGCGCCATTGAATCTGGAGTTAAAATGTTGACTTGCTTGCAGGGTGCCGTGGCACAAGCCTTATAATCCCAGCAGCTTGGGAGGCTGAGGCAGGAGGATTGCAAGTTTGAGACCAGCTTCAGCAATTTAGTGAGGTCCTAAGCAATTTAGAAAGACCCTCTCTCAAAATAAAAAGTAAAATGGCTGGGGATGTAACTCAGTGTTGAAGTGCTCCTAGGTTCCATCCCCAGTACAAAAAAAAAAAAAAAAAAAAAAGGAAAAGACTTTAATTTGCTTTAACGGACATGAATCTTAGCAAAAGCCAGCCTTGGTTCCAAGTTGGGAACTCATGCTAATATACCATCTGGGTGGAGGTGAGGTAGGTGAGCAGAGCACCTACCGGTGACTGCTGGGGGTAAGTTTCTTCCAGACCTGCCCATATATATCTACAGGTACCCCAACTAGGCTAGTGCTCCTCAAGAGTAGATTGCCAAGTACTTTTCTATGTTTAAACAATTCAACTAATCCACATGGCTTCTACAAGCCTTCATAAAAGAGCTGCCCCAACAGGATTAGGGTCAGAAGACCACTGACTTTCCTTGGTTTTTGGCCCATATTGGAGAGTTGACTCAGATAAGCCAATGAGTTGCCCAATATGTTTAGATGAACGTCTCAGACCCAATCCCCTCCTGACTCTGTTCTGGTTTAAGTCAGTCTCTCCCTGCCCCTCCCTTGCCACTTTGGTGGACTTGAAGGATTCTGGTTACGTCAGCACAGTGGTGTTTGGGGCAGGCCTGATGATTGTTTTGCAGGTGAATTTGAATGCTTCCAGCAGGGCACACCTTCTGCTTTCTCAAGGTCCACGTTGGCTTCTCATGGTCATTTGGTCATTCAAAGGTTAACCTGCTTGGACTAGAAGGCATTTGAAGTCCATTTGCTTAAGTCAAATATTTTGAGTCCCTATTGTGTATAAGGCACTCCAGTGAACAAGAAAAGCCCGAAGCAGCTGTGGTCTGTAGACAGCTGGAGAAGGCAAGGGCTACGTACCCATGTTATGGTGATTAACTTTGAAGAAAAGGGGAGTGTAAGGTGAAGTAAAGGCTTGAGCAGCTTCCAGGTGGGCAGGGAAGCCCTTCCCAGAGGTGACATCTGAGCAGAGACCTGAGTCAGGGAAGCAATTCGTGCAGACCTGTGCCATGTGGGAAAGGGGATCAGAAAGTCTGGTGGCCCTAGGTCAGGGATATGCTTGTCCAGTCTGAGGAGCAGCAGGAGGGCTATGGCTGGAGTACCAGGAGATGCGCTTGGATTGACCTTGGTTGGTCTTGTGAAGACATCCAGTTGTGTTGGTAGGGGCAGGGTGATTGGAAAGGGAGGGATGCAATTTATGTCTCTGTGTCTGCATTTTGGGGCTGCTATTTGTTGGTTGGTACCAGGTATTGAACCCAGGGGAGCTTCAGAACTGAGTCATATCCCCAGCCTTTTTTTTTTTTTCCATATTTAGAGATGGGTTCTCGCTAAGTTGCTTATGACCTGGATACTTGGCTGAGGCTGGCTTTGAACTTGGGATTCTCCTGTCTCAGCCTCTCCAAGTGGATAAGAGCTCTTTTAGTGGCACATTGTGGACATAAAAGCTTGGTTTAAAGGAGAGGTTTAAGGGAGAATGGAATAGAGGGAAAAAGCAGAGAGGGAATATTTCAAGAAAATTTGCTCTAAAGAGGAGAGAAATGAGACGATGCCTATGAGCTCAGAGGGGGCTGCAGTTCCTAAAGATGGCAGAAAACCTAGCAAGTGATATCCTGTGGAAAAGCCCCTCATGAAAGGAACTAGAGGTCCCTGGAGGGAGCGAAGCACTTGGGACACCGAGAGGGAGGAATTAGGACATTTCTGAGGGGCTGTCCATAGGAGCCTGGACACTCAGCCACGTATCCAGAGAGGGCAGAACATACACAAGGCAGCAATTCCAGAGGAGCAGTGCCTTCAGAAAGATGGAAGGTGTCGACTGAGGGCTTCCATTTCCTCAGCAAGACCAGAAAGAGTCATCAGCTGAGAGTGGGGAGCGGGAAGTTGGTCTCTGCCCACTTGCTCTGTAAAAAGCAATAACTTGCCTAGGGCGCAGGCTGGGTTGGACCATGCCCTTCCTCCTGACCTGCTGCAGAAGCTTGTTGGATGCCCACATGACTCCAACTCTGGTCTTGATTGGCTGCCAAGCCTGGTACCCATGCCCCCACCAAAATCTTCCTCTAGGGCCCTTGATCTGTCACAGGTTCATCCACACTAAAAAATGAGTTCACCAAAAGGGGTGATTGTGGTTCCCAACCCAGTGAAGCCAGCCTGGTTGGAAGTGGAGTCAGGGCAACTCGCCATGAGCACTATCTTCCACAGCATTTAGGAAAGATGCTTAGACGTGTGGGGGATCACAGCTCCAGGGAAACGCAATAGAACTTGTATGTGTGGAAAAATTTAAGAACCAAAGGAACAGTGCGGTTGTGGTGGAACCCCTATAATTCCAGAGACTCAAGAAGTTGAGGCAGGAGGATCATAAGTACAAGGCCAGCCTCTGCAACTTAGCAAGACCTTGTCTCAAAATAAAAAAATAAAAAGGGCTGAGGCTGTGATTTAGTGGTAGAATGCTCCTGGGTTTCATCCCTAGTACCAAAAACAAAATAAAAAAACAAAGGAAATGCACCTAATAGTGGCTATTTGTCAATAGCTTACCCTCCTTTTATGGAAATTTTTACAATTTCCACAGTGACTAAGTTCCTTTGGCAATAGAAATCTTATGCAAACGCTTTCCCTCCAAACATAGGGATTGGATCGAGTTTTCATCTGCATCTCTGGAATCTGAGGATTTACAGCTCCTGCTCTTGGCATGCCCCCCACCCCCCGCCCCAGGCTATCTCAGAAAGGGAGATTGGGAGGAGGTCAGGCCCAGCGAATCTTGCTTTTATTTGTTATTATTTGTTTGCACGAGGAGGAAATAAAGCCATAGGGCCAGATTTCTAAGGCTTGTTCCAACTTAAACATTCTGTGCTTTTGTGTTCCCCATAAATCTTTAAGATGATTGCAGCCCTGTGATTTCATCTGGGCGATGGTTTCCACAGAATGATACATAGGATGGTACCTTAAATGCCCGGGAGAGAAGAAAGCTTCACCAGGTCCCACAAGAGAGAAGTGAGAAAGGGTCAGTGGGTATCCCCATGCCTGGGTAAGGGAGGCCACTCTGAAATTTTTGGGAACAAAGTAAAATTTGATCACATTTACAATAAAAGAGGAGAGACTCGGTGACTTGTCCGGTGACCCTAAATTGAGAGGTCTACTTCCTGAAACAAGACTAGGTTAGCTGTCTGTTCCCATGAGTCACATCAAGGATTCTACCCCCTGCAGATCAGAAAGAATGAAGTCACTGCAGGATCCCTGCCACTTGGCCTTTCTCAGGGCTCAGAAAGCTCCAGCAAGGTGGGGAAAAGATGTCAATTTTATTGAGTTTCTTTAAGGTCAAAGAACTTGTATTCAGCTGGTCCCAGCTGCCATCCTATGGACACTCCCCGCCCTGTGCCTCCCCTGTGGTGTGGTTGACAGGGCAGGGTGGGGGTGATTGGAAGGGTTAGTAGGAATGGAGCTGCTGTGACCTTGCAGGCATGGCGACTGTTCTTGCTGACACACTGTAGGTTCTGCTGAAAGGGGACTTTGCAAGAAGACCTGATGAGCAGCTGGGGCGAGCCATCCGTTCCTCAGCTATTAGCTGATCCCTGCTGAGTCAGACATCCTTCTGGGTCTGGGGGATCTCAGCAGAGATGAGGTGATCCCCGACTTGTAACGTTTGGACTTAACCATCTTTCAACTTTACAGTGGTGGAGAAATCAATACACGCTCAATAGAAGCTGCACTTTGAGATTTTGAATTTGGATCTTTTCCTGGGTCAGTGATATGAGGTATGATAGTTTCTCAAGCTGCTAGGCAGCTGCGGAGAGCTGCAGGTCTGGGTCTGACATGTGATCAGGAGAAAAACGCAGCTGCTGTTCCCAGGCCGTGAGGCTCAATAGATTAGGGGCATGAGGTGCATTTTTGACTTCTAGTTTGTTGGGGTTTTTTCCCCCTTTGTGAGGCTGGGGATGGGATCCAGGATGTTGTGCATGCTAGGGGCAAGGCTCTGTCACTGAGCTGTTTGCTCCCCACCCCCAGCCTGTTACTTTAAATTTGTGATAGGATTATCTGGATGTGACCCTATTGCAGGTTGAGGGGCATCTGTATTCTCTCATCAAGATCTTAAACTCTGGGAAGATCTAACTGAATGGATGATGGGTGGAGGGAGCTAGCTGGCCAGCTCTGTGCTGTAGTTGGTTTGATAGTTTGGTTTTTTATGGTTGCATTCTTGTTTTTTACAAAAAAAAGCTGAACTCTAGCTGGGCTTGGTGGTGCACATCTGTAATCCCACTAGGAAACAATGCAGGCAGATGGCAAGTTCAAGGACAGGCTGGGCAACTTACTAAGACCCTGTCTCAAACTAAAAAATAAAAAAAGAGCTGGGGGTATGGCTCATCCATAGAGTGATTGAGTTCAATCCCCAGTACTGAGGCGGGGGGTAGTATTTGAACCCCACCTTTCAAAAATTTTACCTAATATCTTAATTTCTGGATATTGAAATATGAGACAAATAGTGACACTGGCCCTCATTTCCAGCAGCAATCAGCTGAAGCTTACAGTGAAATCAGAGGGTAGTTTCACTCCTCCCTGTGTGGCTGGAGACCAAATGCTAGGCTATTGATCTTACACCTGCTCCACGGAAACAACGCCCCAGCCCCTCCTTCCCCGACCCTCTTTGCTTCCATTACTATTCCATAGACATGTACTGAGCAGCTGTGGAGAGGCAGACCCTGTGCTAGGCGCAGGACAGGAAGACTGATAAGGCAGAGGGAGGCTTCCTGGGGCAGGAGAAGCAGAGGGAGGGAGACGGCAAGGCTGGAGGTGTGTGTGAGGTGTGGGGCAAAAAGGTTCTGCTAGGGCAGAGTTTGGGCTCTACCTCATAGATTAGCAATGCTCAAATTTAGGCACACACCATGATGGCCTGAGACAGCTACTGGGCCACATTCTGGGCTTCCTGAGGGGAGATATGGGGTGGGAGGTGGCTGAGGAGCTGATTGCTAACCAGGTGCTGCTGGTGCTGCCTGACTGAGAAGGAGACTTCAGGAACTTCCTACTCTTAGGACGAAGGGAATCACTGTGATTCTCCTTGACCCTCCCAGCTGGCCTGCCGTATGCTTTGGTGCCTGGAAAAGCGAGGCCAACATCCTTGGCCATATGCACTGTGTCCAGTCCTACCACTGTGATTGACATTCTGGTTAGTCATCGAGCCAGCACACACAGAGCTTGCTCTTTTCAGAGACCACAGGCCCAGTGCCATTGGCCCTGCCAGAACGCCAAGGATGATGAGCTGTCCTGTGACAGCCTTGGAGCTGGCTAGAGGCCAGCACTGAGCAGGGGCAAGGCAAGAAAAAATGTGGAGAATGCTATCTACAGTAGAGAAAGAAGGTATTTTCATAGAAAACCTCTAGGTATCTCACCAGGTGGGAGATGATGACATCGGTAGACTTTGAGGTCACAGTGGGCATGAAGTGGGCACTTGCATGGACCTAGAGGGATGACCTTGACTTGTGTGGTGGGCTGCCTCTCTTGTCTCACACCCATGTGACCCTGGGCAGAGGCAGAACCTCTGGAGTGAGGCTGGCTTGAGTGTGAATCCCAACTGGTTGGGAAATAGCTAACATGTGATCTGGATTTCCCGCTGCTTGAATGGAAGCAGTTAATCGAGTCACTGAAGACAAAAAAATGGGGTAATACGAGGAGCCAGAGTTAGTGCAGGAAATGGAGCTTCCCCACATAGGACCACGTCCTGCACTGAACATTCATCAGCTCATGGTCGCCCTAGAGGGATTGGAAGAGGAATTGGTGAGGGTGAACTAGTTGCAGTGAAAACGGGGGGTGGGGGGTGGGGGGGTGTGTGTCAGCAGAGGGTGTCAAGGGAATGTTTGCAACTTCAAGAAAGATCCACTCCTTACTGAAGCCCTGATTCGTTCAATGAATGATTATGTCCATTGCACTTACGATGTGTTGAGGATGGGCAGATAGTGTTGCAGGAAGGGTTCAAGAGCCAGGGGCTGGTGTCTGAGATCCTGGCTCTACCCCCAATTGGAACAGACCCGTAATAAGAAAAATGGAAGGATAGTGTGTCCTGAGCCCCTCCTGTGTACCAGGCATTATGGTAATGCTTAATATTCACCACAACCTACCAAATATCTCTAGAGATAGTGTTATCAGGACTTCTTAGTTAAGACTCAGGCGAAGCATTTACATTCTCTTACTAGTACTAATAACAATCACAGTGATTGATCTGTGTTAGATTCCTGCGAGGCACTTTATTGTTAGCATTACCACTTGCCAGTTTCATAATGTGTGATTGTTTTCTATCTGTGGCTGTAACTCTCTAGGGTGTGTTTATTACTTGGCACCAGTTCAGTACCTGGCTATTATATCATTGAAGAATGGCAACATAACTAGTTTTTAAGGTTTCTTTCCTTTTAGTTTTGGCCAGGGTCTTGATATATTCCCTCGGCTAGCTTTGAACTTGTAGGCTTGAACAATTCTCTCTCAGCCTCCAGAGTAGCTGGGACTACTGTGTCTGGCTCTAAGGTTTCTTGATTAATTTCATATCACATAATCTTATTTCATACAACGTAATCTTCATTGGAGGTGGACTGAGAGAATTTCCCCTTGTTGTGAAATAAACGGAATGACTCAAAGTAGAGAATTCTGGATCACTACCACTTTAAAAAACATTCACTTGGGGCTGGGGATGTGGCTCAGTAGTAGAGTGCTTGCCTAGCACGCATGTAGCACTGGGTTCAATCCTTAGCACCACATAAAAATAATAAAATAAAGGTATCGTGTCCATCTATAACTAATATATTAATATATATTATATATAATTTAACAAAAAAACCAAAAACATTTACTTAGGCTGTAATCCCAGTGACTCAGGATGTTGAGGCAGGAGGACTGCAGGTTTGAAGCCAGCCTCAGAAACTTAGTGAGATCTTGTTTCAAAGAATAAAAAAGACTGGGGTTATAGCTCAGTGGTAAAGTGCCCCCCATACCCAAAACCAAACATTTACTTCGCAAGGTGGCACATGCCTATAATTCCAGCAGCTTGTGAGACAGAGAAAGGAGGATCGCGAGTTCAAAGCCAGCCTTAGAAACGGTGAGGTGCTAAGCAACTCAGTGAGACCCTAAATAAAATACAAAATATGGCTGGAGATGTGGCTCAGTGGCTGAGTGCCCCTAAGTTCAATCCCCAGTACCAAAAGCAAAAACAAAAACAAACTCTGATTATAAAAAGGAAAATATACTCTCAAAATATATAAAAGTAAAGTTTTGAACATCTAATTTGTGAGCATTTAAATTGGTTTTTTTGCCCAGTGGAAACCAGGAGCATTTAGCTGGTGTTTTCTGTAGTTGGTGACTTAAACTAAGAGCCAATGTTGCGTTTTTATTAAGTTCAAGCATAAGATTTGCTCTGTTTCTGATTTATAATGGCAGTTTCCTAAGGTCCTACTACTGTAGCATTTTTTCCTATCAATTCTACTTTATTTGTAAGCTCCCTTAAATCCATGCTGGAGCAGCATGAATAGAGAACAGCCACAGACTGCCCACTGTCAGAGACCACCACTCAGAACACTTTTATGTATTGCTTTCTAATATTCTGTTCACATGTGTACACATCTAAGCAAGATTGAAAATAGCCCATAATTACGTCAGCCCTGTGTTCTGTCCCTTTTGAATTTTTTCATTTAAATTTGAGCCCTTGCAGTCGCACTTTCATGACTATGTCATACATTATTTGACATTGCCTAAGTTCTGGCTGAATCTAGAGGGACAGATGCCCTGTCAGGGGGCCTGATGGAGCAATTCTAAGATTATCATCACAGCCCGGCTTCCTGGGGAAGTCCCTGGTGAATGCTAAAGTTCAGAGTGGTTTTGTCCAGGTGTTTTGGAGCTGCTGTCTCAGGTCGTTTATGATAGCATCCACTCTGTGCCCCTTTGTTATAGTGGCTGTCACTAGGAAAGGAAGCAGTGCCAGGCCATGTGCCTGCTGGCCTCAGGGCTGGGACCCTGAGCACGCAGGCCCTGAATGCAGCTGCCCCCTCTCCAGCCCAGCCTGGATGGCCAGGTGGCAAGCTGGTGGACCCGCCACTCTCCACTCTTTCTGGCTTCAGTACTCCTGGTGAGAGTTTGAGAGAAACTCCCAAGAGAGGCTGGGGCTTTTCCCATCCTACTGAACTCTGGGTTTTCCTGGGCCCAGTGACTCAGAGGGTGTTGGCACAGAGGCCAGGAAGAGAAATGGGACCCAGGGCTCCTGGGTGTCTTCTCTCACCGCACAACCATCTCCCAGGAAGAGCCCTGTGACTCTCTCCCTGGTGGAATCTCTGCCCCTTCCACTTTGTAAAAGAAACGCAGCCCAGTGAGTGACTGGAGGATTGCTGGAGGAAGGACCAGAGCACCCCAGGACAAAGGCACATGCCAGGAGGGCCAGGGTCTGTGCACCTAAGGGTCCAAAGATCTGGCAGCATCTGCTGCTGGGCAGCAGGGGCCCTACACAGCGGGTGTCCTCTCCAGCCCTCCCGCTCCAGCCTTCCTCCCTATGGGTTAAAGGGAGTGCTTGCTGCCCTTGGCTCAGGTCTCTCATGTTTCCCTATCTGCTAAGCAGGACTTAGCTGAGGCTCCAGAAGCCAGCAGCCCTGTTGACCAGTCTCCCTCTCCTGCCCCCTGCTGGGTCCTCCCTCCAGGTCACCGAAGGCAGGGACAGTGGAAGAGGAGGCCAGCGGGAAGGCAGGGATGTTTGTGGGGGCCAACTCTTGGATTGCTGGACTTTCAGGAAGTGAGGAAGTAATAGATCTTAAGAGAGCAGCATGAATGGGGGAGGGCCTGGTTTCGAGCCCAGGGTTGCAAAAAGCAAACAACCAAAACAAACAAGGCCTGAGAGGATGCTGTCCTCATGGTAAGAAGTCTGAAAAAGTTCCAGCAGGATGTGGTAGCACACGCCTGTAATCGCAGTGGCTCAGGAGGCTGAGGCAGGAGGATTGCAAGTTCAAAGCCAGCCTCAGCAACTTAGTGAGGTCCTAAGCAACTCAGTGAGACCCTGTCTCTAAATAATAAATAAAAGGGGTTGGGGTTATAGCTCAGTGGTTAAGTGAAAAAGTGGTATGCCAAAAGTCTGAACAAACTCCTGTCAGCTGGTGAAGGTGGCTAACGCAGGGCAGGTTGAGAAGGGAGTGAGGAGGAATTCCAGGAGGAGCAGTGTTGTCCTGGTACAGGCTATATTCCCTGTAACCGGCTACCTCACCCCCAATTGTGTGGACATCAGTGCACCCAGGCATATTCCTTCCAGAAGCTTTGGGGATGTGGACTCCCCAGTGTTCTACCAATTAACATAATGGTCTGTTTGTGGAGAGCGTATCATACGTTCTTGGAACTCTTTATAGTTACCAAGCTTTTTTCCTCATGTTATCATCCAAAATTTTCATCACCTATGAGTTAGGTCAGGTGGGTCTGAATACTTCCCTCACTTAACAGGTGAGAACACAGGCTCAGGTAGTTGGCTTGTCTTGGCCAATAAGAACTAAACAGATGGATGCATGTTTGTTTTTGTATTTTGGAAATGGGGATTGAATCCAGGGCTGCTTTACCACTGAGTACATTCCCCAGCCCTTTTTTAATTTTTATTTTGAGATAAGTTCTTGCTAGTTTGCTTAGAGACTTGCTAGATTGTCCAGGCTGGCCTCTAACTTGTAATCCTCCTGCCTCAGCCTCCCAGATTGCTGGGGTTGCAGGTGTGTACCACCATGCCTGCCTTACATAATTTTAAATCTTCATTTCTGATGTCAACATTGGCCTGTGTGGATAAAATATTAAGTCTTTGCCCTCGGTTATCCTTATTCAGGTTGGCATAGATCTTCTAATATTTTTCTATTTATGTAAAACCTATGGCTATTCTCTACTTTTTTGGAGATATTCCACTGGCTCATGGTTGCTTGATATAGACAGTATTTCTGAAGTGGGAAATGTATTGTCAGTCTTCTGTCTTCCTCTGTTTTCTATTGCTAATAACAATACCACAGATGGGGCCAGTTATGATGAAGGGGTTTATTTTGTTTCAGGGTTCTGCTTGTTGCTGGCAAGAGTTCACGGGTGGCACAGGGCATCGTGTGACATTAAATGAAGAGAGACAGGAAGTGCAAGAGAGATCTGGCAAGCTGGATTTTATTGAGACCTGGAGATAAGCTATTAACCATTAATCCATTAACTGTATGAATGAATGAATTCATTCATGAGGACGGAGCCCTGGTTACCTCTTAAACGTCCTACTTGGTCCCTCTTTTTTTTAGACGTTTAAAAAATTTTTTTTCTTATTAGTTATACATGACAGCAGAATGTGTTTTGATTCATTGTACACAAACGGAGCATAACTTTTTCTCTGGTTGTACATGATGCAGAGTTGCACTATTGTGCAATCATACATGTACCTAGGGTAATGATGTGCATCTCATTCTATACTTGGTTGGTACTGGGGATTTAACCCAGGGGTGCTTAACCACTGAACCACATCCTCAGCCCTTTTATTTTTGACAGAATCTTAAGTTGCTTAGGGCCTCACTACGTTGCAGAGGCTGGCCTTGAACTTGCAGCCTTCCTGCCTCAGCCTCCTGAGTAGCTGGGATGTGTGCCACCGTGCCAGCAGTCTCACCTTCTAATATCTCATGATGGAGATTAAATTTAAGTTTAATGAGTTTTGAAGGGGACAAACTGTATTCAAACTAAACATTTACAGCATTCTAGCTCAGTATGAATAAGGTCGTAAAAATTTGAAAATCATTATGCATTCAGGTTGTTTTCTTGCTTGCCACCAAAAGCATTACCTTTGGCAAAATCTTAATACAAAATAGTCTTGGGGAAGCTCCTCTCTAAAGAGGTAAGGCAGAGTAGAAGACCATTTTGAACCACTAGCCACAGGTCCAGCATTGTGTGCTTACATATTATACTTATATAAAATTTAAAATTTTGTCATAGCTTCAGTCCCACGGAGTTATAACTTTTTGGTATTTTCACACAGTAAGTACCAAGAGTGTCTGGTAGGAAAATGCTCAGTGAAGCTGAGGACAATGTTCAGGAAGAGGGTGGCCTCAGCAAAAGCCTTGTGTGGGCCTGCGTATTGGAAACAAAGTAGGCTGGAATGGCAGGCAAAGCCCCTTCTTTCGCTGCGCCAGCACCAGGCTGTGGGGCCTGGAATAGGTCTGGTCCATGCTCACTATCCAGGGCCTCTGCAGGGCACTAACTTTTTCGTCTTGTTCCTACCATGTCTGTCCTGCTAAAGCGGGAGCTCAGGCATTGGCCTCAACTATTTAAAGCCTATCCCAGTACTATCTAGTAAAGAGTTTCTGATTATTTAAAGCAGAGGCTATTGAGTACTGACAGTAAAAGATACTCATAAGTTGATCCACTGGACCTCTCAGACTTACTTTTACATTACACACTATTTTAATGACTCAATGGAATAGATAAAGGAGATGAGCTATTTTATTAATTCACAACAGGTGAGAAAGAGCAAAGTACAGGTGATGGTGTGTGGTGGTGGCTACTGCCCCTAAATGACTTGCTTGCCTGGGTCTATTGAATAGAAAAACAGCTCTAAGACACTTAAGGAATTATGGGGCTGTAACTGGGATTTGTTACATGATTATGGATCATTAGGAGTCAGTACAATTCAGTCTGATCCCAGCAGAAAAGTGTGCATCTTTTATTTTATTTAGAGACAGGGTCTTGCTATGTTGCCCAGGATGGGGTGGGGAGGGCTTTCAGGTTCCTGGGCTCAAGAGATGGGTCTCATCCTCCCCAGTAGCTAGAACCACAGATGTGTAACCAAGCTTGATTTATTTTAAAAAATTTCTTCCATGCTTTCTTAGAGCACGTGCTTAGCATGCCCAAGGCCCTGGGCTCTATCTCCGGCACTGCAAAAAAATAAGTGGCTAAACATTTTTGTGACAATTAATAATCTCAGTCTACACTGTTAGATTTACCCATAGGAAACTAAGTTGTAAAGATGGTAACAGAAATAGCATTGATTTTAGGTAAGGTACAGATACCAGAGCCAAACTGCCTGGGGTTACTGTGACCTTGGGCAGGATACTTAGTCTTTCTGTATCTCAGTTTTTTCATCAATAAAATGGAGATAATGAACTTATCTCATAGGAATAAATGAGTCAGTTTGTGAGAAGCAATTAGAATAGTATCTGGAACAGAGTAAGCAATATGTGTTAATTATGCTGATGGTCATGCTTGCAATTTTTATGTGAAAGGCAGTGAATTCAAACCTGGCTATAGAATTCAAACTCAGTGGAATAATCTGGAGCCCACTTTCACTATCCCTCCATCCCACCAAACCATTCAATTTCAAAAACCTTTGCATAGTGAAATACTCATTTAAAAAGGACATAGATCTATGCACAACTTGTGAATTTACCACAAAGCAAATTAACATACCAAGAAGTTGGGCCAGGGTCTCCAGTACCTTCAGAGCCCTCATGATTGATTGTATCTCTCCTCCCCAAAGCATCTTCTGTAGTCAGCCCTGTTCTTCATGATATTACTATTTAGGCATGGATTCCTGGATGTGAAAATTTAGTTTGAGCTGATTTTGGAATTTTACATAAATGGAGTCAATGTGAACTCTGGAGTGGTTTCTTTGACTTTGGAGATGTACGCATTTAGTTCTGGGTAGTAAATAATTATTCATCTTCATTGCTATATATTATCTAGTCAACTACTTCCAGCCTGGTAGAGCACGTGCTTAGCATGCACAAGGCCCTGGGCTCCATCTCTGGTACTGCAAAAAAATGATTTCAAGTATAAAAATGGATTTCATGACAGTATTTCATACACTGTTTTCACAGTTAATGGTCCGATATGTTCCTGGAAAGAGACACCTAAGCTTTTGGGGAAGCTGTGCTCTTTCAGGTGTTCTTTTGGCGACCATAAATGTGTATGACCAGGAGCGGATGCTTATCTCTCCTACTCTGGTTTCTTCTTATTCTCTTTAAAGTGTCTTTCCTTTATGGTCAATACACCTTTTATTTTGTATATGAAGCCTTTTCCTACCCTGAGTTCATGAATATTTGCCTATATTGTCTTTTTGAAGTTCAAAAATTGTTTTGCATTTTACATTTAGACACATTTGTGTGTATGGTGTAAGGTAAGGGTTCAAGTTTGATTTGTTCCCACTTGGATATCCATTTATTACAGATTATCTTCAATACTTCTGCAGTGTTACTCTTGTCGATCAAGTGTCCACATATGTTCTGGGATCTCTGTTTCTGAACCCAGGAGCTCAGAAAGGGATTTTGACATCATATCAGTATTATAGGGTTATGTGGCTATCTTTACAGTTATGTAGTCTTGGACAAGACTTTCAGTTGCCTCTGAGTCTCAGTTTTCACATTACTGCTATCATTTAATCCATTAAATTATACTCTAGCACAGCAACAGGTACAAAAAAAAAATATGGTGAACCAGGGGTGGTGGCGTATGCCTATAATCCCAGTGACTCAGGAGGTTGAGGCAGGAGTATCACAAGTCTGAGGCCATCCTCAGAAATTTAGCAAGGCTCAAAGCAACTTAGTGAGATCCCCATTTCAAAAAAACAAAACAAAACAAAAACAAAAAACTGAAATGAATTGAAAAAATGAAATGTTCTACATTTTTGATAAAGTATTTTAGAAGGTTGCATAAAAACAGACTGCTTAATGTATTCAATAAGCTGGGGCCAGTGGCACATGCCTGTAATCTCAGCAACTAGGAGGTTGAGACAGGAAGATCTCAACTCTGACAATAACCTGGGCAATATAGTGAGACCATCTCAAAATTAAGCATTGGAGGTATAGTTCAGTGATAGAATGCCTATGTTCTCAACCTCGTGCAAAGAAAGAAAGAAAGAAAGAAAAGAAAAAGAAACCAGTATTCTGTAGCTGAGAAGAAAAAAGAAAATATTCTTTAGCACACTCATTCTTCTAAAGGGAGAGATTTTATTTTTTGGTACTGGGAATTTAACACAGGGGTACTATCCCATTGAGCCACATCCCTAGCCTTTTTTATGGTTTTTTTTTTTTTTTTTTTTTTTTTTGGTACTGGAGATTGAACTCGGGCACTCGGCCACTGAGCCACATCCCAGCCCTATTTTGTGTTTTATGTAGAGACAGGGTCTCACTGAGTTGCTTAGCACCTCACTGTTGCTGAGGCTGGCTTTGAACTCGCGATTCTCCTGTCTCAGCCTCCCTAAGTGCTGGGATTATAGGCTTGCGCCACCGCGCCCGGCTCTTTTTTATGTTTTATTTGGAGACAAGTTCTCACTAAGTTGTTTAGGGCTTCACAAAGTTGCTGAGGCTGAGTTTGAACCTGTGATCATCCTACATCAGCCTTCCAAGTCCCTGGGATCATAGGCATGAGCCACTATGCCAGGCTTTAAAGGGAGAGATTTCAGAGCGATGTTACACATATGTGCACACTGTACAAGAATAATCCAAAGATTATGTCTAGAACTAGAATCATACTATCCCTGATTTTATAACTTGAGATTTACATGGATTTAGAACAAAGCCTGCATCAAACCTGTTTTGCCTTTTTGGTTGGAACGTAAAGGGAGACCTCTCTGCAAGTGTTTTGAAAATGTTGATCTCTGCACATTAGCTCCTTGTTTAGTGATGGAGAAGCAATGAGAAGGCGCTGAGGTCAGGCCCCACATCAAAGACCATCCTCACCAGGGGAGGTTCACAGAATGAATGTCCAATTAAGGCCTGCTCCCGTGAACCCTGAGTTGGTGTCTGTGGTCTGCCTTGCCCATGGCTAGAAGCACAGCTGAGCTGCACAGCACCCAGTGGGCAGACTGCTGTCACTGGGTGCTGCTTTAGAAGTGTTTCATTGGAAAGGTGCTAGTTGAGTCCACCCACTGGCATCCCTTTCCCAGAGCCACCCAGGCAGATTAGCTTCCTCCGATGCCCACTCCCCCTGCAATACCAGCACTCATGGACAGTACCTCAAGCTGTGGTGACCTGTCCCAAACTTCCAGATGAGTGAGGCTTCCCACCCATCTTGTCCTAACTCCAGAGGTTCCTATGGAAACAGCATGATTGACACTGAGTCCTAACTGCCAAGCATGGTTCTGTATGTATAAACACTCTAACTGGGACCATCATTTAATGAGAGCAATTGGAAGCAGCGAAAACAAGGGGCAGAATGGAGAATTTATTTCAGGCAATTTGGCCCGGAAGTTATGCTTAACCACTGGCTTTTCAGCCCCAGGGAGCCCAGCACTGCAGGTTCCTGGAAGGGGCACTTCTGAGAGCTCCGGGGTTTGGAATGAAATCAGCTTGTTCCAAATGGGGTGCTTCCACTACTAGTTATGGGCAACTAGCAAACTGGCTGGTTAAGTCTCACTTCTCCATCTATAAAACCAGGATAGCAAGACAGAGGAAGGAGCTGGATTTCCAGAATAAGACCCAGGTGGGGCACCCCCAAGTCCTGGGTCATGTCCCCTAACTTCTATCCTCAGCTAGGAAGGGAGCTTCTCATAGCCCCAGGGAAGGTTTTTGTGTTCTCGTTGGAGACTTGTCTGCCCAAGTAACCGGCAGCTGTTATGATAAGCACCAGGATGGGCTTCGTGGGACAGGTCTTTCTCAGCCGGGGTGTAGAAAGATGTATGCACACGGGGACTCCACCGGGCAGAACAGGGCAAAGCCAGGCATACCCAGGGCAAGCTCCCAGAAGGAGCGGTGGAAGCAGCCTCGTCCCCTCCCGCGGGCTGGCCAACTCCGCTCAGCGCAGACCCAGAGCCACGGGCAAGTGCGTGGCTGCTGCGTGAGGCTGCAGCAGGGGCACCTCCAACAATCCCGGCTTTGTTGTGTCGAATTTGTCCCTGGGTTTCCAGTTGGCTTTTATATCTGTCTCGGCGTCGCTGACCGCTCCAGCCTCAGGAGCGAGACTGGAAGAGCCGGGCTGCTGGGGAGAAGGCGGGCGGCAGGGAGCGCAGCGGGCGGGCTCGCCGGGACCTCGCGCAGCCAGCGCCGGGCGGGGCGCGGCACGCGGGGCGCCGACGGGGCGCGGGCCGTTCGGGCCGTTCGCGGGCCGGACCGTCTGAGGTTTCTCCGCAGTCCGCAGCCCGCAGCCGGGCCGGCCGCCTGTCCTCCCTCGGCGCAGCGGGCGAGGTCACGATGGGCTCATTAAGCCGGCAGGTAGGCAGTGCCCCGGCGGCTGCAGGCGGTCCTGGAATGTGCGAGGGGCGTGATGACAGCGACTGCCGCCGGCCTCTTTGCGCAACACCTTCGCTATATATACCCGGCGCGCCGCTGCGCTCCACCTGGCTGTTTCCTTCAGTCCCTTACCTGCAAAGGGAGCGCTGGTGAGTACCGCCGCTGGGGCCGCGCGCAGCCTTCCCTCCTCTCCCCCCTTGCAAGAACCGTATTTAATTCCTTCAGAAAGCCCTGGATGCTGACCTCTAGGTACTTGGTTGGCTGAAGGAGAGAAAGTAATCTTTTAGAAATTTTCAAGATTTTTCTTAAAAGCGTACTGCTCTTCCGACAACTCCGATTGCTACACTTCACTATGGACAGTGTTAATCAGCTACACTGGGGAATTCAAAAAAGATAGGTGTCCTAACTCTTAAGGAGGAAGAACCAGGTAACCACCTAGGAGCTGGATGGCTGTGTTCACTTTTTGGCTGGGTCTATAACTAGCTCTGTGACTCAACAGATTCCTGTGAGCCCTTGAGGTGACATTTCCTAATCTTCACAAGAAAATGGGACCATCTCAGATTGCGACGTTTACAAATTTAGCCCTCTTAATCCCCTCATCTCAGAGTCTTTCCTGCCCTGAAAATTCTAGGTTTGTCGTGGCTGCTGGGTGATGGGATGCCCGGGGCTGAGACTTTCTCGTGCTACAGTGCTTGTTTGCAGAGTTCACTTATCTAAGGTGACTGAAGTCAGACCTAGTTTGCTGTCTCCCTCAGGACAGGTGTACATTAGCAATTGTCCTTTGATTGTCTTGGGAGAACAGGGCCCACAATTTATTTTGGAGGCAAGAGGGTACCAGGAAGGGGGGCGGTTTCATGACTGACAGATGTGTACAGGGATGGTTGGGTTGGAGGAAATGAGCATCTTCAAGTCAGAAAGAAGGGCACCAGTTGTGGAGTTAATCCAGGTTGCCTGGCACAAATATCGGCCACAGGTGGCTGGCAGTGAATGAGGGAAGTTGGAGTCCCTCCTTTCCCTTGGTGAGGTGCAAATGTCCCAAACATGTTTTTCTTGGAGGCAGTTTGTAGAAGGTTGGTTGGCCCCGACTGCATGGGCCTTGTTTGTCTGTCTTTTCTCTCCCTTCTCCTCGCATTTTGGCAGTTCTTTTAACTTGTTCTGTGTTGGATATTCTTAAAAGTTGTGCCTCATAGCGATGGTCATTGTTTCAGATTGTTAAGTGACTATTTGAATCTTTTTTTCTTACCCCAGCCGATAATGATCTTTTTTTTCCTCTAGTTTTTGTAGTCTTGTAAATGGGAATCAAGAAGGGTACCTTTGTGTAAAAAGTTTTGGATGCTAAACAAATTGGCTTCCCCTAACTAAGCCCTTCCTAATTCATTCAACCATTTCATTGAAATGAGGGTGTCTGGGTTACTAGATACAAAGTGGACATAAGAGTAGACTGAGTTCAATTAGTGAAGAAAACAGTCTTTCAGGATCAGAGTGACTTGGATTTCAGTACTGCTTTCAGCCATCTTCTACTTGGTCATCCTCACCCCTATCCCCATGTCCATTGTGGGGACAGGATATGGCTAGCAGCAGGGAACAGGCAGGACATCCCAAGGAGTGTTTCATCTCAATGAATTAAAATTTCAAAAGTAAAAAAAAAAAGATTGTAATGTTTACAAATGCAGCCCTTTAAATACTAATGCAATGCAAAGTAATTTATAGTTATGGGTTAATTATGTGATTTTATTAAACTATAAATATAAACAGAAAGTGCACTGTGAAGGTGTGGTTGGGTAACTGGGCTCCAGTTTAAAGTGATAGGATAAATATCTTCATTTGATTAGTGCCTTTCGACAGCAGTCTAAACTACTGCCATTCATCACCTGAGGCCCCAAACCTACATTGTTTTCTCTGTGTCAAACCTACCCTCTATTGCATGAACACTATGTCCTTGTAGGGTTTATTTTTCCTCGTGATGGCTAAAGGAAGCTGAAGGAAAGTAGCCATCACCCTCTTAGGAATTTGTAAAGTCTTGGGTCATTCTTTCAAAGTATAAGAATTTCTGGGGGTGTACTGAAAATGTGAATGGCATGAATTTGAATTGTCTCTGAAGGTGTAGAATCTGTGACTTTAAACAAGGAATTTCCCCATGCCTCGGTTTCCCTCTCTGTAGAGTAGCAAGGAACAGGGTGCTAAAGGGTAAATATATATGTAAAGTGCTTGTGAGTGTGAATGAGGTCATTTGTGCATAAAACCTCCGACATTTCTCATTTGGCTGGCAACATCCTACAGTGTCATCTTCCCTGTGCTTGTGGAGACCTTTGCCTGGTGGGAGAATGTGACTCTGCCCTGGTCTCTGTTTTAACACTGCCCTGGCTCTGCTTCCCAGTTCAGGTAGCCTTGGCTGCCGCTACTCTGAGCACAGGTGGCCTCAGAACAAGTCCTGGTTGGAAGGGCACAGACAACGCAAAGTGTAGGGGTTGGGTGACTGCCAGGTGCCCTACATTTCCCTGCTTCTCAAGTCCCAGAAGAACCCAGAAGTGGACTCTCTTTGACTTGCGAGAAGGAATCAGAATTGCTTTTGGCATTGGGTACACGTGTGGATCCCAGAGTGGAGCCAAGAGGGTTAGACCTGCGGGGATGGCAGGGGGCAGGGAAGCACATGTGTGATTCCCCGGGACTGAGGCCTCATCTGCTGTCTCTTAGCATCACGTGGCCTAAATGAAGGGGTTTTCCCTTCCTGCTCTGCTGCTCTGGTGGTAGGAATGTGCTGGAGTATGGCCTTGGGAATGCAGGGAGGTGGCAGCTGCATTGGGGGATAGGGATAGGAGACTTTGGAGGGGCCCAAGAGCTACAGGGACCCCTGGTGGTGCTAAAGCCTTCTCACTCAGCCAGTGGGTTCAGTGCCTGCCATGTCTCTGGGCATAGTGACCTCAGCTTCCTGCTGCATCCTGTCTGCTCCATTCACTCCCTCTGCTTGGCCAGGACTCCCCCAAAACTTGGGATTTGCTGAGTCCAGGTCTCTGGTGTGCCCGAGGCCTTTGTGGGACTCAGCAGCCTGTCATTATAGCATTCTTGGCCAGCATTTCTGGCTATCTGCATGACTGGACAGGAGTGACCTCTGCCAGCTCTCCCAGAAACTGAATCCTCGCTGAGCTAGCCCTGATGTCCCTTGGGTCCTGGTACTTGGCTGGGGGCTGGAGGGCTTGTCCCTTTGCCCCTGGTGGTGGGAGTCTATGGAAAGGCCAGCTTTGGATCCGACAGTCCTGGGTTCAGATCTTGACACACACACACACACACACACACACACACACACACTCTGGCGCTGTGAGACTTCAGTCACATTTCTTAATTCTCTGTCCCTTAGTTTCATTGTTTGCACCCCAGAAAGGACCATTTTCTTGTTGTAAGATTTCAGGAGGTCACAAACCATATAGGGCACTCCCTCATCACAAGACAAATGTTAGGACCTTTCTCACATGTGTTGGGCTAACTTGTTGAGCAAATATTTACTGTGAGTCCACTATTGTGCTGAGCCTGGGAGGTGGTATAGGGCTCAGTAAAACTGAGATGATTTCTCATTCATGATGTCATGCATTACAGGAGTTCCTAGCGGTCACTGCCAGGATCTGCTTGGGCCTCACACTTGTTAATCATTTGGTTGTCACCACATCTCTGTGAGGGAGATGATCATCCCATTATTGAGATGAAGAAACTGAGGCCTATAAAGACTCAGGGTCATAGTGAGGGGCAGCCTCTGCAGAGCCAGTCCTCTTCCTTCAGGGTGCTTGTCCTCTTATCACTGCATGCCAGACACAATGGTCTCTACAGAGGTGGCAACTCTGGGGACAGGGAAGATCCCTGGAATGATCACCTGGCCTGGGAGCTGATTGCTCCAGGCAGCTCCCCCTACTCCAGAGCCCTAGCTGCAGTCTCCTCTGGCTGACTGTCCTGCTGCAGACAGAGCAGGACTCTGCTGACGGGAAGGCCCAGGTGATTGGGGTCTGTGTGGCTGAGCTGCAGTTGGGGTGTCTGGATGGCTGTTAGGTGCCCTTTATTTCCCTACTTCCTGAGTGCAGCTTGAGCTGTGGGCGTGGAGAGGGCCAGGAGGGAGGGGCCAGCAGTCCTGAGAGCTGCGGTGGGTCAGATGGCTTCCTGGACATCTGTCTGGAGGGGTCAGTGCAAGGTGCGTGGACCTGTGGCTCCTTCAAGGGGGTACCAGCATCTCGCAGGGTGAGCACCCGGAAAGTGATGGAGGAGATGAGTGTCCAGAAGCTGAAGTCCTGAGGGGAGGGCACCACTGCTTCATCCTGGAAGTGGACTCAGAATAGGGAAGATAGACTTCCAAGGAGTAGAGAGGTTCAATAGAAGTGAGTCTTTGCTTTTTTGGTGGCATGAATAGTAAAGGAAGCTCCAGAGGTTGAAGCCATCATGAGCCTCATACAGGGATACTGAAGACATTTGAGCTGTCTAGGTCACAGGCCATCTTGTCCTGCTCCTTTCTGCAGTTGGGTTCCAGTGGGTGGCTGTCCATTGCTTGTAGTATTAACATAGTAAATTGTTTGGACGTTGGACCCCGGACATGCCTTTCTGAATTCACTAGAAATTTTTTTGTTCAGCTCGTCAAAGGAAATGATTCTGACCAGTCATAGAAATCCCGTAACAAAACAGTGTCGGCAAATAAGCACCTTCCCATGCTGACTTGACCGCTGGTAATTGCCCCATGGGGTGGCTGTGGCACTGGGTTGTAGTCTCTTGATAAAGAGTTGCTTCATCCAACAACTCTTGGCCAATCCAACTTGCACGTGGCGATGAGGGACAACCACCTGTCGGTAGGGTTCAGGCTCGAGTTGCTTCTTTAGACCCCAGCACCATGGGTCAAGTGCCACCCTTCAGTGACCCTTGTAAGCTGACTCCTCCATTCAAAATCATCAAGTGCCCACTGTGTTCCTTCTACTTTGCCCTAGAGCATGTAACACAGAAGATGGTTCCTGTCCTCTGAGGACTTTACTTCTAACTTGGAATTCAGCGTAAATGTGAATAAGACGAGAAAAACAATTTTAGAGTGTAGGAGTAGAGAGAGGTGGAAGCCAGGTGTGGTGGTGCACACCTGGAATCCCAGCAATCAGGAGGCTAAGGCAGGAGCATGGCGGTTTGAGTCTAGCATGGGCAATTTTATTTTATTTTCCCACATTTTTTATTGGTGCATTATAGTTGCACAGTGATGGGATTTGTTTACATATTCATAAATGCATGCCATATAACATAGTTTGGTCAATGTCACTCCCTAGTGCCCCCCCCCATCCCCTGGTCCCTTTACTCTGCTGATCTCCCTTTCATTTTCATGAGAACCCTCACCTCTTTCCTCTCTATCTTCCACATATGGCCCTGGACCTTCTGAGTTTGATTTATTTCGCTTAACATAATGGTCTCTAGTTCCATCCATTTTCCTGCAAATGACATAATGTCATTTTTCTTTATGGCTGGATAATACTCCATTGTGTGTACATTCACCACATTTTCTTTATCCATTCATCCATTGACGAACACCTAGGCTGGTTCCATAGTTTGGCTATTGTGAATTGGGCTGTTATAAACATGGGTATGCATGACTCCCAGCACCGTAGTAAGACCCTGTCTTAAAATAACAAAATAAAAATGGCTGAGAATGTAGCTCTGTGGTAGAGTACCCCTGAGCTCAATCCCCAGTATTTAAAAAAAAAAAAAAAAAAAGTAGAAAGTCACAATTTTCAAGTTTTTTTTCTTCAAAGTGCTTCCAGGAGCACAGAGGCAGACCTGTGGGTCTGTGGGTAGCTCTGAATAGCTTATTGCAAGCTTCAAGCATTAAGCTTTGTGTCCTGCTTAAGATTTTAGTTTATCTAAATCTTCCTTCTATGCCATACTTAAGATAGCTGATGATCACACAAGATTCACAATGTGCCAGACCCTTTTCTGGGGACTTTGAAAACATACCTTATCATCACAACAATCCTTGATAATTATTGTTTCCCTCATTTAGCATATGTGGAAGCAGAGGCAAGGGTGCTAGCTCAAGGTTACAAAGCAAAGCTGGCACTTGGGGAATCGGGATCTAAAAGTCCAGTTTCTGAACCTCTGGAGCAGTAGTTCTTAGATCCTCAGGGATATTTGGCAAATGACTGAGGACATTTTTGGTTGCCAGAGCTGGGGGTGGGAGGTCCTCCTGGCCTCTTGTCAGTGAAAGGCCCTGATAAATATCCCTCAGTGCCCCTGGACATGCCCCCGTAACAAGAACTATCTGGCCCCAAATATTAGTCTTGCCAAGGTTAGGAACTAGCTTGCACCATAGACATCATATCTCAAATGCAAATCACCTACTAGTCAAACCACTTGACATTCCCTTTCCCCAATTCCATGAGTGGAATCAGTGCTGCAGGAAGAGGAGTCACGCCAATGTCATGGCCCAGGGTGTTGTGGACAGGGCCCAGCCTCGCTGACAGAGCTGTGTTTAAAGAACTGGCTCTCTCCCACCCGCTGGACAACTTCGTATGAGTTGCTTCTGCTCTGGGCTCTTTTTGCAATGGTGTGATCTAGATTTCCGTTTTGAATCATGACCAAATGAGATAACGTGGCAGGCACCAGCATGGCACACGGCAGCTCCTTGGAGCTCGTTAAATGCTATTAGCAATCAGTTAAGAGATGTCACAGTGGTATGTGATGCAGTGCCAGATGAGTCACTTGGTAGCATGCTCTAGGAGCATGAAGACCAGAGCTGGCTACAGACTTCAGCAGAGGAGGGATGACCTGGCCTGAGCTCCAGGGGTGGATAGAGGTGTGGGGGGTGATGGCCCAGGGCAAGGTTGGACTTTTTGGAGTGTTCAGGGTCCCACTTTTCAGGGAAATATGTCTGGAGAAGTGGGATTGTTTGAAAAGTAGTAAGCAACAGCATTTAGGAAGTCAAATTGATCCACACTATAGCTACATGTTAGTGAAGCTCACCTGTGGAGAGATCTGGGGCCCAAACCAGGTCAGCAGGTGGGACTTGCTGACATCCTGACCAGGGATGTGGTACCAAGAACCAATATGCCAGAATCTGAGTGCTGTGAGGTGTTGCAGTGAGAATCCACAGGTCCTGGTGCTGGTGGGAATCAGGGCGGTCACAGGTGACTTGGAGAATTCAGGAGGATGAAAGCCGGAATCAGACTGGAAAGTTCTGCATGGGGGCATGTGCAGGTTGCCTGGGGCGAGTGAGATTTAAGGTGAATTTGAAGTGATGGCCGCTGCAAATGGTCCACAGAGACTGGAGGCCTCAGGTAGAATGCAAGCAGAGCACATTTGTGCAAGTATCCAGGGTGGGAGGTGCTGCTTGGAGGCCTGGATCATGGGCTCCTTCTCCTTCCTCCCGGCTTCAGTCACAGGAAGTGGGATATTGACTCCTCCAACAGAAGCATTTCCCTACCTGCCTAGTGCTGGGCCTTTGATCAGGACCTCACTCTCTATTAACTCATGAGGCAGTCTTTCCTGTCATTCATACATTTAGGTGTTTCCACATGATACAGTGTCAGCCTGGGTCTTTGAGGGCTCAAGTCACATAGTAATTAGAGGTAAACCTAGACTCTGGAGTCAGAAAAACTAAATCGTGGCTGTGACCTTGAGCCAAGCAGCCTTACTCCTGAGATCCCCAGTTTTCTCATCTATACAAAGAAAATAATCCTAACCCCTCACGAGGTTGCTAAGGGGAGTGGCAAACCAATTCTTGTAATAAATACTGCTCTAAGCACTGTGTAGAATTGCTCATTTAACCTTCCTAATGACCCAGTGTGGTAGGCGTTGTTCTAAACCCAATTTACTTGTGGGAAACTGAGTCACAGAATGGTCAAGTGACTTGCCCCAGGAGACAGTGTCCAGGGAAGAGCTGGAATTGAGTTCTGAACCCCTGTGGCACAAAACGTACCCAGACAAAATGAAAAATTCTCCATTTTGAAATGGAAAATTTCAAAATTGCTAGTCTGTCATTTCCCGCCCCCAACCACAAAGGACCTAAATTTTAAAACTGTGCTGGGGATCGAACCTAGGGCCCCATGCACGCTAGGTAAGGGCTCTACCACTGAGTTGCGTCCCAAACTCCAGAGTCAGCTCTCTCTGAAAAATGAGCAATATAGGTTTTGTGGAATCATCTTTTGTGCATTGAGCTGTGGTTTTTATTTTCAATAAAATTGATGAACAAGACAGAGCCCCTTTTGGGTTGTGCCTGGCATTCTGGTAGGCAGGAAATGTCCTGATTAAGAAGAGGAAAAGAGTCAGACCTAGGTTCTAGGAATCCCTCTTGGAAGAAGTGATCAGAACAAGGCAGTTATTGCTGATTTTTCTGAGAGCAGCTATTCCTAAGTTCCCAATTCCTAGAAGTCAAACAACTGGGTCAAAGATGTACAATGAATGTAAGGCACTGTAGACATTTTACCAACTCTGTCAAGAGTTTCCAGCAGTGCTTATCTCACAACATCTTCCAGCATAGTGTATTATGCCTTTAAAAGATCTTTTTTGCCACTTAGAGAGTCGTCACTTCTAATTTGTTTATCTTGAGATAGCTAAGGAAGCTGGACTCTTTGTTTTCAACAAGAATTTTCACCATTTGTACTTCCTTTTCTGTGAATTTCCCACTTTAGTTCTTGGGATTGCTTTGTCTAATGTATTTCAAAGGACAAGGACTACCAGGAAGGGACTGCCAGGTGTGTCAAAAGTCATGTAGCTGAAGGCACCGTGGAGGAGATGAGTTCTGAGGAAGCCTCCACCACAGGACAGGAGCATGGTGACGAAGCGTCCTTACCCCGGCAGCATGGGCAAGCCGCAGTGGCTATGAATTCGAGTAATTGCTATCAATTGGAGGACATTTTGGTGCCAGGCACCTTGTGGATCTTCATTCTCATTAATCTCATATTACCATTAGCCTCATAAGCCCGTCACAATTATAGATTCATCCCCATTGCACAGATGGGAAACGGACGCTCTGGTCAGGGGCACAAGTGAACTTACCTCCTTGCACTCACTAGTGAGCGAGTGGCCCTGCTGGAGTGTAAGCCAGGTCTGTGTCACTCGTGACAGAAGCCCAGGCAGCAGGAGGGCAGGTGGCATGTATGAGTGTGCAGACCACAGACACCTTAAGTACGTGTTTGCGGACTCCACGGGATGAGGTTCTGTGCAGATCTGTGGTCCCACTGGCCTCAGTGCACGTGGCAGGTGGAAGCCCATCGGAAGGTCACAAGGACGTGGCATCCCATGTGATGCTGGTGGGTGGGTTGGCATTCTACTTCTCATCAAGGCAAGGATCCACACAGGCCGAGGCAAAGAAATTCAAGGAATCAAAGGAATCAAATTAATGGTCTAGATTTGCAGCTAGAATGGACACACAGTCAGAGGCTTGATGTAGTGACTGCCTGGAGCTGGGGGGGACTCCAGGGGGCAGAGCAAGCAGACACCTTTCCCTTTGCAGTAGAAGCTTCGCCATGGTGGTTCTCCTCTCTCTGCCAACCGCGTGCAGCCTCCTTTCAATGGCTGCTCTTAATGCTCTGTCTTCTGACCCCCAGACCATGGCTCCTTGGCCTGAGTTGGAAAATGCCCAGCCCAACCCCAATAAATACATCGAAGGGTCCACGACTCATCAGTCCACACCAGCCAAAGGCAAGGAGACCGGCAAAAGTAAGTGACCTCATCCACTGCAGGTGGGTCCCCTGCCAGGACCTAAGGAGCCCCGGGTCTGATCCTCATGGCCTCTGCTTCTCTGGGCAGATGACAGCAGAGGTCCTGCTTCTAAGATTGAACTTCTGCCTTCATACTCCACTGCGACTCTGATAGAGGAGCCCACCGAGGTGGAAGACCCCTGGGACCTGCCCGCACTCCGGGACACTGGGATCAAGTGGTCAGGTAAACAGCCTCCGTGCCTGGCAGCAGGGGACCTGCCTGTCCAGTGTTACCTCGTTCTAGTCACTGTTCCCGTTCATTGTTGTGATGCTCTTAGAGCCAGCCTCCTAAGGGCTGGGGACATAGCTCAGTGGCAGGGCACTCACCTAGCACATGCAAGGCTCTGGGTTTCCTTCCCAGCACTGGAAAATAAGACAGAGAAAACTAAAAGTCCTGCCTAGGGAAGTCACCCTCATTCTTGAGGATTAATGTCAAAGCACAATTGCTGATAGAGTCTTATTCCTTCTTTCCACCAGTGTGCTGGGCACTGGGGTCATAACCAAGGCAGACTGTTGTGCTCCTCATAATCCATTGTGTGCTTCCCAGGTTCTGGGCATTACTGGAGGTGATATGGATACAGATGCTGTGGATGGAGCCTCTCAGAGGGGTCTCTCATCTAAGCATGGACATCAGGGAAAGCTTCTAGAAGACAGGGAAGGCACAGCTGGGGTGTGAGGAAGCACCCCATTTCCAAGGGTAGGGTGTGAGGTCAGACAGTGAGGTGAGGTGGAGAGGGAGGAGGTGAGAACCACTTTAAAGTGAGTCAATGAAACAGCAGTCAAGGGTGCAGCATCCCTGGATATGGGGTGGGGGGGGGGTCCAAGCCCTCCACAAATTGAGGCTGTGATTGCTCCTGAGCAGCCTCATTTCTAGAAAATCTTCTGTGGTGTTCTGAAGGTATTTTGGAGAGCCATTATCTCTGACCCTGCACTTAGCAGGTGATGAGTGCTCTGCACCACCTCCCCCAGGACCCTGTGGTTCAGCTGAGTGTGGAGCCTGCTCTGGCTGGCTATGCTCTAGACCACATATTGAACCCATCTTCCAGCCAGATGCAAATCCTCTAGAGATATGGCAATGGGGAAAAGGGGTGTCAATGACATGGACCACAATGGTAACTGCTCAGGAAACTGCAGCAGTGTGTGCACTCCATCTCCAGGCCTTGCAAGACAGAAAAGCTTCCAGTGGCCTGGCCAGGAGGGGAGGAGAGAGCTGTGAGCTCCCTGGTGCTATAGACACTGAAAGCCCTGTGCCTTCTTCCCCCTTCCCCGCACAGAGAGAGACACCAAAGGGAAGATCCTCTGTATCTTCCAAGGGATTGGGAAATTGATTCTGCTCCTGGGATTCCTCTACTTGTTCGTGTGCTCCTTGGACGTCCTCAGCAGCGCCTTCCAGCTGGTTGGAGGTATGAGTGAAAGGTGCAGGGGCTGGGGCGAGGGGCTGCAACTAAATGGGGTTCAGAGAGTCCCAGTTGAAGCCTTTTCTAGCTGCAGCCTTTGGGATGGCCAGGACTTGAACTGTCTTTGTTCCCCTTGTATGGAGGACACACAGGGCTCTGACCTGGCCCAGGTAGCTTGGGCCAGGAGCCAGGGCTGGAGCGGACCTCAAGCTATTGCCCTCACCTTTGTTCACTAACCCCAGGCAGGAAGCTGTTTGACCTCAGGACTTATCTGAGGGATCCCCTGCTGTCTCTTGGCCTCTCTGCCCAGAGATTACAGCATGAGAAAGAATGCTCTTAGCCCAAAGCAAGTCCAAAAAAAAAAAAAAAAAATTGAAGCTGGGGAAGGTCAGAAGTCCCTGGGGTTGGAGGATCTATATCCACAGCACATGGCTGGACATCTCCCAGGCCTGAGTGGCTACGCAGTGCAAGAGGAACCCGGAAGTAAGGCTACCTTTGCAATGAAGGCCTGGTCTCCACATTCCTTCTTAAAGTCCTTCCTATTTACAGAGGGGAAGGCCGAGGTTCAGATCACTCACCAGCCCCAAGAGTCAGAGCCTGTAATTAGCTAGTGAGATTCAGCCTCAGGTCATCATGGCGACACCAAAGAACTATGGGATCTTGCACCTCTCAGTGTCCTTCTTGAGAGTCCATCTTTGTGGCTTGGGAGACTTGGCAAGGGGTGGGCTCTCCTGGAGAAGCGTGAGGGGTAAACAACCTACTAGTCGCTTCCCGTCCCCCTGATCTGTGGCAGGATCAGTGAGGGGCTCTGCTTGATCGCTTTCTGATGATCTCCAAGTCACATCCACTCTCTCGCCTGGGTTTTCATTATAAAATGGATCAGGGAAGGGATGCAGGGGGTCAGAGGCATGCCCTCAAAATGACTCAGCTGGCATTCAGCCACCCCCTGGGGCTGAGGCTGGAGCTGGGGGGTAGGCAGAGAAGAGTCGGGAAGCCCACTGAGCCCACTACACAGTGGAGACCAGGTTCCCAATCAGAAGGTGAGCAAGAGGCCCGCTCGTGGGGCAGTTGAAGGGTGAGAGGCTAGAGGGCAGGGGACATGGAACAAGGAGCTGCTGGCAGATGGGGAACTACGTCTGAGAGGTGGAGCGGGAGGCACACGGCAGCCAGGTTTCCCACCCACCAGGGCAGTACAGGGAAAAAAGAAGCCAGATCCCAAAGGGCCCAGCCGTGTTGGAGACCGGTCCCTCTTTATGTGGCCATTGATTTATCTTTCAGGAAAAGTGGCCGGGCAGTTCTTCAGCAACAACTCCGTCATGTCCAACCCCGTGGCGGGGCTGGTGATCGGGGTGCTGGTGACCGTCATGGTGCAGAGCTCCAGCACCTCCTCTTCCATCATCGTCAGCATGGTGTCCTCCTCACGTGAGCCCAGCACCCTGTCCACCTGGGGAGACCAGGACTTACTCTGAATATATCTGGGCCCTGTCTTGTCCAACTGGGATACGTCCCACCTTTAATCCCTGCAGCTTCCTGTTCCCATTCAGGTGGCTGAGTCCAAAAGTACACCCTAATGCTTGAAGTCTCTGCTCTGAATTTTCTAGAAAGGTGTCTACTGCAGCTGCCATTATGTGGCTGATTTCATGTAACCTTAATGGATTTAAAATATGAAATGCAGTTCCTTTGTTCTGGCCACATCTTGAGTGCTCAGTGCCCCACATGCCCGGCACCTGCCATATCGAACATTTCCATCCATTTAGAAAGTTCCCTAGCGAGGCCCTAAACAACTCAGTGAGACACTGTCTCTAAATAAAACATAGGGCTGGGGTTGTGGCTCAGTAGTCAAGTACCCCTGGGTTCAATCCCTGCTACCAAAAAAAAAAAAAAAAGCCATGCATGGTGGTGCATGACTAATTCCAGCATCTCAGGAGGCTGAAGCAGGAGGATCATGAGTTCAAAGCCAGCTTCAGCAACTTAGAAAGTTCACTTGGACTGGGCCACTCAGTGCTAACCATAAAGGCATCTAATTACACCACACATTGGCTTTTGTACAACGAGGCTTGGAGATATTGTTTCTAACCTGGCCTGCTTGATATTTGCTCTGAAGTTGGGATAGACTTTCTAAGGGGGATCACTTGGAACTGTGAACTCAAAGCAGCATTTTAATCAAAATGAACCAGAATTTTTTTGTAGGATCATTTAGAGAAAGATAATTAGTTCCCAAGGCACTACTTTCTTATGTCAGGAAAGAGTGGTCCTAATCTATTTTTCTTACCAAAGGAAATGATCCTGCCAGAATTTGCCTGATAAATACAGAGGAGTTTGATGTCCAGTGTGGGTCTGACTCCTCCTTATATATAAACCCCGATGCTCTGGAAAACTGTGTCCACCCCATGAGCCCTGGACTCATTCACTGGTGTCCTCAAATTGGCTGTTTCTATGCTCCTGACAGCTGGCCTCACATTGATAATAGTGAGAAGAAAAGAGTTTAGAAAGACATTTTTAAACTTAGCTCCATAGGAGAGTGGCATCAGCTCTGTCGATGCCTCAAACTTATGTGCAGGAATTTTGGACACTGGTTCAGATGTCCCTGGTGACCTGCCCTGGCTTTCATCAGAGGCACAGCCATGTGAACGACTCTGTCCGAGAGGCTGAACAGTTGCTTTAGGGGACACCAGCACGAGCGAGCCCAACCTGTCCTGGGTCATGTGAACGCGGCCAGGCTGCCTTCTAAAACACGCTAATGACTTTTTCCAACCCCCAGTGCTGACCGTGCGGATGGCCATCCCCATCATCATGGGGGCCAACATCGGGACCTCCATCACCAACACCATCGTGGCGCTCATGCAGGCTGGAGACCGGAGCGAGTTCAGAAGGTAAGAGACTCAACTAGCCTTTGCTGCCAGCAGGCCTGTGGTGCTCCATGCCATAGGACCCACCTGGAGCCACAAGCACATGCTCAGCAGGCTCCTGGAGGCAGCCAGCGGGAAGTCCAGCTGGGCCTGGGGTCACACACTCCTCAGTTGATCAAACTCTGCTACCTGGTCTGCATACTGGAACAATAGCATCTCTGCCCACCTGCTTATCCCAAGGATTAAACACAGTCAGGCTGGCGAGTTTTGGGCAAGGTGCCCGGCACATGGTCAGGGCGCAGTCAATGCAGGCTCTCGCTGGAAGCTTGCTGCTGGGTGGTGGGGTTGAAACACAGCCAGTCAGGGTAGGATTTACTGTCTCACTTAGTCATAAATAATTACAACTTCCTAAAACTTCCATTTTTGGCCAGCTCAGCTGGTGCCACTTTTTCTCCATTATTCACTAGCATGTCAATAAAAGGCAAAATGTCATTTTGTGGATATGTCAGATCTAAAAATAGAGCAGGTTGAATATATAGGCAGAGGGAACCCTTTTCTTCCAAAAAGATGAATGTGAAAATTAAGCGCATTTCTTGGCTTCTCTTCCACCCTTCTATGGGCTTTACCAGAGCTTATTAAAGTGGAGACATGGTTGCCTGCGTGCCTATATGATTACCCTATGGTCAAGCAGCTGACATTACTGCAGGCTGAGAGGGGAGACAGCAAACGTCATCCCTTGTCTGTTGGTGAACTTGCAGCCAGTGGATGTCATCGGGGTCCTTCATTTTCCCTGAGCCACCTCATCTGCTCCCTGATGAAATGTCCTGATGGTCACAGTAATAACACACATCAAACTGGGCGTTTTCTAATTTGATCTTCTCATGGAGCCAAGCAGGGTTTTTCTATACCCCATTTTATTCATGTTGAAGCTCAAGGAGGTGAAATGACTTCATTGAGGGGCACAGCTAGGATTCCATCAGGGTTTCCCTATTTGAGATTTTTGGATTCTTTTCACCGTTATAAGTGGAAGAATATTGATGTGCCTACATTTAGGAATATCACTGACTTAGCTTGCCTCTTCCAGGTATTTCAATATACTTTCAAGATCTATCTTAGTAATTTGGATTATTTCTTTAGATTTCTAGAATAATAATTTCTGTATCAAACATAAGGCTTGTAAAACATTTTTGCAAAACTACTGGAAAATATTTGAGTCACTTCATTCTATCTTAGCAGCGCATAATTTTTTTTTTTTCCAGTGCTGGGGATTGAACCCAGAGTCTCATGCATACTAGGCAAATAGGCTACCTCTGAGCCACACTCCAACCCCTGAAACTGTCTTGAATCACTCTGAGAAGAGTAAGAATACATTAGAAAATAGTAGCTAATAGGACAGATGAAAATTTGCACGTGTCAATTTTATATTTACTAGTGAAGTTCAGTGCCCTCCCACTCCCCATTTTCTTAACTGCTTCTAACTGTTTGTGTCCAATGTTCCATTTGGTTTGGGGTATTGTTTTCTTATGATTTTCAGATGATTTTTAAAGAAAAATGTCTTCATTTGAGGGAAAGCATAGAGCACAGTTTCTCAATCTGGAGGTGGGATGGAGTTCAGGGAGAAATCAAGGACCTCCTCGGATAGAGGCATGTATGAACCTGGCTCCCTATAGAGATAATTCATGTCTCATCAGCCTTTCAAGATTCTTAAATGGTTAGAAATTCATGTGGGTAGAAGACTCATTGCCCGCTGCTGGTCTAGACCTTTCTAAGGGGAGTTTGCTTTTGGAGTGTGAAATTCCAAAGTGGTATGGATGCTATTCCTCCAGATGCTGTTTGCTTAGAGAATTATTCCAGCCTTACCTGCTGGCTGGCCCTCAGTTCCTTACTTGTGCAAGGGGAAGGTTAATACAACCAATTTGGAGACTGCTGTAAGAACAGAACTGAGACTGTACATCTTGTACACACTGGGTGACATCTAGCCAGAGCCCACTGGACTGTTGTCCTTGCCTTTCTTGACTAACATGGGGGCTGGGTTCCCCTTCCACAGGGCTTTTGCAGGGGCCACCGTCCATGACTTCTTCAACTGGCTGTCCGTACTGGTACTCTTGCCCCTGGAGGCTGCCACCCATTACCTGGAGATTCTGACCAACCTGGTGGTGGACACCTTCCACTTCAAGAATGGAGAAGATGCCCCAGCACTTTTGAAAGTCATCACAGATCCCTTCACGAAGCTCATCATTCAGGTACCACTATCCAGGATAAAAAGCACCTCATTCCCACCCCCACGCACAGCACCGAGCCTGGAGAGAGATAGGAGCTTATACACACCGCTCAGTAATGCTTCTGAGAAAGGATGAGGGAAGCAGAGCTTTGGACTCTTAAGAGTAACAGGCCTTTATTAATTCCTGACTCCAATGGTGTGTGTGTGTCACTGGGGTGGGTGTAGTGAGAGCTTTTTAAGATTCCCCACCAGACACTTGGGATGACTTTGTCCTCACTACTGTCTCTGATATGGACTCACTGATAAATTGTTATCCGACTCCTAGGTAAAGAGAAAGGTTACTGTCCTTTTAACCAGGGGCCATCTCTCCCCACTGGTCTGATATCTGTTGTCCATATTCTTGGAATGAAAGAAAGGTTTGTGGGTGTTGCTTTTGGAGAAAGTGCCAACTGGGACCATGAGCTTTTACTTGTACCTTCTGGTTTTCTCTAGCAGTCAGTCAGGAAATATCTATCGCCTGCTTCCTAAGTAGCAGTGCCCTTGCTCATTGGCCCAAAGCGTTCATTTATCTAGTGAGCACTTGCTTGTATCTGGATACCCAGCTAAACCTTGGAGGGTGCAGACAGTATGAGTCCCAGACCATGCTGGCAAGGGCTCACAGTCAAGTTCCCCTCCCCAGGGGCCCTCTCACAGCCACGCCTGTCTGTCTCCTCCGTTCTGGAGGATGGGCTGACCATCTTGTCTATTGCATTCCTTAGCTGGACAAAAAGGTCATCCAGCAAATTGCAATGAATGACAAATTGGCCCACAACAAGAGTCTGATCAAGATCTGGTGCAAAACTTTTACGAATGTGGTAAGTTTCCAGGAATATTACTGGATGAGTGAATCCTGGCAGTCTCTCAGGGAGGCAAAGAAAAAAAGGGAATGAAAAAATGCAGATGCCTAGAAAATCAATTGGCCAATGAGGTTCCTTTTGGAAACAAGTCTGTGAAATGATGGCTGGACTTAAGCCCCCCACCAAGCCACAGATATGTTATCCCAGTTTTGTTAGCTATCCTGGACAAGGCTAGTCTGGCCATCTCTCTGTCCATTTTTGGAACCAGTGTCTCCCACTGTACAGACCTGGCAGCAGGTAGCATCTCCCACTTTCCAGACTCTTCCAGAACATTCCTACCCAGAAGGTCTGCAGGTTCTGGTCCTTCTGCATCAGGGAACCCTCCACCCTGTGTAGTAGGGGTATAGCTCACCCTTGCTTCCAGGGTACATATGTGTTTGGTTTTCATGGGGCAGTAAAAGCCAAAAACTAAAATACTAAAATGAGATTTTTTTTAAATGGTGAAGGCTCATTTCCTTTGTCCCAGTTGTTCCAAAAGCCTTTTTAATTAAGATGAAAAACCAGCCCTGCAAAGATGAAGGGACTTTATGACGGAGCCACAGCACCTATCACTGTGATGTCCTCCCTGCTCATGTTTCCAAGCATTTCCACCAAAAGTGAGAGTTGTGACACATTTGTCTCTTAGACCCAGATGAATGTCACTGTCCCCTCACCTGAGAACTGCACTTCCCCTTCCCTCTGTTGGACGGATGGCATCTACACCTGGACCATCAAGAATGTGACCTACAAGGAGAACATTGCCAAATGTGAGTGCACTCAGCAAACCAGCCAGTGGGACAGGCTGTCTGCGGGAGGAGGAAGGAAGCTTCTGTGGAGCCCAGGAAGTGGAGGAAAGAGGGCAGCGAAAGCTCTAGCACCGGCCCTGCGTCAGGGAGGAGTGAGCCTTCATAGCAGAGGAGACCACGGCTTAGGGACAAAGGGACAGGCCCAAGGGTCCATGGGCAGGGGCAAGATGAGGACTTGAAGCCCAATGTGGAATCCACACAGGACAGATAATATCCAGTGGGTCCCTTCTGCCCAGCTGGCCCTGTGCAAGGCACCAGGTCTGCATGGTGCTGTGATTCTTTTAATAAGCAGTGATGTTGCCCTTGGGATTCTCTCCCAACTCAGATATCCTTAGTTCATCTAACTGTTCCTTAGAGACCCTTTTATATCACTTCTCCACCTGCACAGCTGACATTCATTCTGAACAGTATACCTTGATGCGCCACATGTGATTTATATCACAGAATTAAGTGAACCTGTTGCCTCCAATGTTCGAAGTGCTACACATCCATATGATACAACTGTGGCTTGCTGGACTTAATATGGGGACACATTATGACTTTGCAAAACAAGGAGTTTCACCAGTAGCAATACTTCCAAACACTTTGCTGTATCACAAGTTTAAAAAAAAAAGCCAAGATTTAGAGGTAGAAGGAATGGGCGACAGATCTGGATCCACCCCTAACTGGCTGTGATTTTTTTTTTTTTTCAAAGCCCCTCACTTCATCTTCCATCCTCAGGACATTGTCTCAGGGCTACACTTAGCTGCAGAGGAGGCTGGGAAGGGCTGTCTTTATCCTGAGCCGCCATGTGTATAGCCAAGATCCTGTACTATGAGGGAGAAGGCTATTGGAATAAATGAATCTGAGCCCTGTGGCTCCCTGCCCTCTCTGATGAGGCTCTCTGTGTCTCTCCAGGCCAGCATATCTTTGTGAATTTCAACCTCCCGGATCTTGCTGTGGGCATTATCCTGCTGATTGCCTCCCTGCTGGTCCTCTGTGGCTGCCTGATCATGATCGTCAAGCTCCTGGGCTCCGTGCTCAAGGGGCAGGTTGCTGTTGTCATCAAGAAAACCCTCAACACTGGTAGGTGCACCACCACTCGCACTGGCCCACCCAGGGAGTGGCATCACATGGCCACCCCAGAGGGCTCCTTTGATTCCCTTCCTGTAATGGCTTGCCTTCCCTGAGCATCATGAGCTCTTGGGGAAAGAGTTAAACAGGCGTCCACCTTCGCCTTTCCTTCCCTTCACTCTTGAAAGGAAATGTGATTCTGGATAAATAGCTCAGCATCCTGAGGCAGCCAGTGAAACTCACTGGCCAAGAGGAGCTCCTGCCCAGTAGGGGGTCCCAGCCAATGAGAGCTCACCAAGCAATGACGTCACCACCCCTGAAATCTCAATGAGGGACATCTGCCTCCCCAGGTTGCATTGAGCATGAACTGAGTGACTCGGTGCTGGTCAGGAAGGCAGGGCCTGATCTGTTGCAGGTGGGGCAGAGGGCAGGGTTCCTAGCGTTGTGCCCAGTAGCTACATTCTCTCCACACTCTGTTAGGTGGAAACAAAGGCAGAAGGTGTTTAGTGATGGACACCAGGGGGAAAGTGCTAAGCTCCCCGTGGGCCAGGTGCTTTGGGGAGGATGGTTTTTCAGGGGTGCTCAAGTTTTTCTAACCAGACCTCCCGTTTATCTTGGTTTTATCTCTGTAACACCTACATCCCTGGTTCACCTGGATATGCAGGGTCAAAGACAGCAAGGAGTGAGGGAGCCTAGACATCTACTTGGCAGCTCCTGACCGTGTCGGGGCATGGCCTCAGCCTCCGGTGCACTCTGCCCTGGAGTCCTAAGGAGGTGCCAGCAGTACATCCTGCCCTGCTTTGGCCAGGGGTTTGTAAAATCCTTCTTCTCTTCTGTTTTCCAGATTTCCCCTTTCCCTTTGCCTGGGTGACTGGCTACCTGGCCATCCTCGTGGGGGCGGGAATGACCTTCATCGTGCAGAGCAGCTCTGTGTTCACGTCTGCCATGACCCCACTGATCGGTAAGTTTCTCCTTGGCTCCTCTCTTGGGCCACCCTTGCCCTTTCCAGCTATCCCCAGGGGCTGATGTCATGAACCCTGTTTTGCCAGGTATTGGTGTGATAACCATTGAGAGGGCGTATCCACTCACGCTGGGCTCCAACATCGGCACCACCACCACTGCCATCCTGGCCGCCTTAGCCAGCCCAGGCAACACTCTCAAGAGTTCCCTCCAGGTGGGGACATGCTACAGGGTTGGGTCCCTGTGGGGTGGTGGGTTTTGTATTTTTTTTTGAGATAGGGCCTTACTAAATTGCTGAGGCTGGCCTCAAACTTGAGATCCTCCTGAATCAGTCTCACAGGTCACTGGGATTACAGGCATGCACCATCACACCCAACTAGTAGCCCTATTTTGAAAAAGGAAAAAACAGGGAGGTTCACTTTAATAATGTATTTGATTGTTGATTAATTTATCACTTAAACATGTAATTGATATAAAAATTCTTTTACACTTGGGGTATATCTCAGTGTGGACTAGCTCTGCTCTAAGTGCTTAGGATTCTGTGGCTAGCGGCTGATGTATTGGAAAGGGGTGGTCCAAAGCCCCTTGCATGGTGCCTGGCACCACACATGAGCAAGTGGACTTGAATCCCACTTTGACCATCTCCTGCTTGTGCAACTTTGGGAAACAGCTGGACCTCATGGTTCAGTTATCTCATGGTGAGTCGTAATGGCTACCATTTTGTAGGGTTTCTTGGAGGACTGGAGTAACCCACATAAAGTCCTTGGAACAGTGTTCTCACACCAAGCAAATGCAGCATCAATTGCAGCTGCTTTGGCTTTTAGAGGCTGGCCTCCTTTGCTTCTCCCTCCCTGCCTTAGAGTGGCCACCAGCCAAGCCAGCTGGAGCTTCTGCAGGCCTTTCTGCCCAGCTGCTCCTACCTGCTCAGCTGGAGGCAGTGGAGCCAAGGCACAGGGAAGAAAGGGCAAACCCATTGTGAGCTGATGCCTTAAGGACTTCAGGTCCTGAAAACTGAGCTGTGATTCAGCCTGGCCACCTCCCTGGCCCTCCTTCAGGTCCCCCCAGATGCACTGTAGGTTTTCAGGAAGTACTGGTCCCCTTCTGGGCTGAGCTATAGACAGAGATGGCCTGGGACTCCACTAGGTGACGCCCCTCCTCACCTGTCCCACCTCCTGTGTTTCAGATTGCCCTGTGCCACTTTTTCTTCAACATCTCCGGCATCTTGCTGTGGTACCCGATCCCGTTCACCCGCTTGCCCATCCGCCTGGCCAAGGGGCTGGGCAACATCTCTGCCAAGTACCGCTGGTTTGCCGTGTTCTACCTGATCTTCTTCTTCTTGCTGACCCCGCTGACGGTGTTTGGCCTGTCGCTGGCCGGATGGCCGGTGCTGGTGGGCGTGGGGGTGCCCATCGTCCTGCTGCTGCTGCTGGTGATCTGCCTCCGGCAGCTGCAGTCCCGCTGCCCACGCGTCCTGCCCACGAAGCTCCGCAACTGGAACTTCCTGCCCTTGTGGATGCATTCCCTGAAGCCCTGGGACCACGTGATCACCCTGGCCACCAGCTGCTGCCAGCAGCGCTGCTGCTGCTGCTGCCGCGTGTGCTGCCGCGTGTGCTGCCTGATGTGCGGCTGTGGCAGATGCTGCCGCTGCAGCAAGTGCTGTGAGGACCTGGACGAGGTGCAGGAGGGGCAGGGTGTCCCCATCAAGGCCCCCGAGGCCTTCGACAACATAGCCATGAGCAGAGAGGCCCAGGATGAGGTCAAAGCCCAACCCGAGGCCCTGGGCACCAAGGCCATCTGCAACAGCACGGCCTTCTAAGGGCCACCCAGAGATCGGGAGGACCTCTGGTCCCAAGAGCTCCACCCTTCCTGCTTCCGCGTGCCTTCTGCTGCCTCACAGGGATTTGTTCCCCACTAGGAAACAGTTGAGCTAGTCAGTCCTAGCTCTCCTTCCCCTTACTTAGGATGTCAGTGTTCAGGGCAGTTTTATGTCGGCTCCTGTGCCCTTGTTCTCCCCTCTGAAAAGGCACAGGCCAACACCGAAGGAGATGTGGACAATCAAGCTGGCCAGGCAGGTGACCACAGCCACTCCTGCACACAGGTGAAATAGGATCTGTTTTCTGACCAAACCC